>JAVTVY010031872.1:0-129023 GCA_036873755.1 Hanleya hanleyi
ATACGGCACTGTTTCTACCGTCATCGCCCTATTCAAGATATCTACAATTTTCGACTGACCGACCTCGCCCGTCTACGCAGCTACATGGAAGCCATTTTCAATGACCAAGCTACGTCCTTCAAATTAAATCTGGCGTTTGGTTATGTGCTGCGGCATGAGGAGACAGACCAAGTCCGATACTTTTACCCGAGCAGTAACATCCGGGTATTTGACCAACCGTTTACCATCACGGATAGGGCGTCACTAGAGACGATGCTGGAGAAACTGGACACCGTGGATCCCTTGAAATGGGCCCAACAACAACGCCCCAACACCAAGTGGACAGTGGAGAGGGTCACCAATGTTACGTTCTTCGTGGAGAGGGTCACCAATGTTACGTTCTTCGTGACCAAACTAGGGAATATTCCCATCGGGTGAATGTATTCACCCATGCACTGATAGATACTCAGAATGCACAAACATGTATCTGAGGATATGTTGCCTCAACGGTTTCCTGGACTGCCCGACGATGATTAGAATAAACGGTTCAAAGCGAACATGGCCGAAGATGGAACTTTCTGGAATGGAGACTTCTGATTGGAAAAGAATACATCTAACGGACAGGAACGAATATGACAGATGCAAATGGTGGCCTCTAATTGGACAAGAGTGTTCTTGAATTGTAACACCAAGTGGATAATGGAGATATTGACCAATGTTACGTTCTTCGTGGTTAAACTGACCACCACCCCATCGGATGAAAGTATTCACCCATGCACTGATAGATACTCAGAATGCGCAAACAACTATCTGAGGATATGTTGCCTCAACGGTATCCTGGCCTGTCCGACGATGATTAAAATAAACGGTTCAGATGGCACTTTCTGAAATGGAGACTTCTGATTGGACAAGAATACATCTAACGGACAGGAACGAATATGAAGGCTGCATACAAATGGTGGCCTCTGATTGGATAAGAATCTTCTTGAATTGTAAATATACCCAACGCGGCTCCCCCAGCGTGGGTATGATGCGTGTTGGGGGAGAATAAACTATATGAGAAAAAAAACTTCTTGTTGTTGTTGTTCTCTCGTGTGTCATCCTTGTTGTTGTTGCTGTTGTTGTTCTCTCTCCGGTCTATATCATGGCGTTATGTTAGAGTGTTTTAAGGTGTAACGACGGCGTTGACGGGCATCACTGCATTTCGAAGAATTAGTGACAATTCCATGGAATATCAGAGCTTCTGATCTATTTCACCAGGGCGTTGAAGCATTAAGAATGGTGTTGGTGGGCGTTGCTACAAGATGACACCTCACACGGTCCATTTGGACCACGGATGGTCCATCTCTACACCAAATACCTCCTTTCACTGCCCCAAAATGCTCACTTTCGCTACTACTCCTACTGATGACGTCACAGATGACGCGAACATGCCTCAAATCGAGGTCTGCACGCTACTGATGACGTCATCGATGACGTCACAGATGCTTCGGACATGCCTCAATTGGGAATGTACACCCCGAGAGCTACAAAATGACACCTCACACGACGCATTCGGACTAAGGATGGCGCATCTCTACACCAAACTCACCCTCACGCACCCACAAAATGTCCACTTTCGCTACTACTCGTACCGATGACGTCACCGATGACGTCACAGATGACGCGAACATCCCTCAAATCGGAATGTACACTCCGAGAACTACAAGATGACACCTTCCAGGACCACCACGAACCTGAACCGTGAATGGCGCCATCTCGAGCCCCAAATACCTTCGTACTGCCCGAGAAATGGCCGCTTTCGCTACTGCTCGTACCGATGACGTCACCGACGTCTGAATTGGCGCGCCATTTATCCCTCAATTGGGAATGTACACCCCGAGAGCTACAAAATGACACCTCACACGACGCATTCGGACTAAGGATGGTGCATCTCTACACCAAACTCACCCTCACTCACCCACAAAATGTCCACTTTCGCTACTGCTCGTACCGATGACGTCATCAATGACGTCGCAGATGACGCGGACACCCCTCAAATCGGAATGTACACCCCGAGAACTACAAGATGACACCTTCCAGGACGCATTCGAACCGTGAATAGCCCATCTCGACCCCAAGTACCTTCATGTACTGCCCGAAAATGTCCACTTTACTTACTACAACCAACTGCGCATGCGCAGATTGACGCGACATGCACTTAAAAACACGCCATTCTGACTCTACCCCACACAAGCTTCACATTGATACCTCTCACGACCCATTCGAACCGTGAATAGCCCATCTCTACCCCCAAATACACACCCACATACCCCCAAAATGCTTGCTTTCTATACTACGGCCAGGCTGCGCATGCGCAGACTATTGAACACGGACGAACCGTTAGTGTAGTCAAGTGCTCCTCCACGAGAGCTTCAAAATAAGACCTCACTCGACCCCATTGGACCATTAGGGACTCACCTAGACTCCAACATGTCCACCCCGTATGGGCCTATACACCCATAGCCATGCAGTATAGGCCTATGGGCCTACCCAGGCCTCGGTGACTTTTTTCAAAAATTTCACCGATTCGCACGGGGACACTTCCTATCATGTTCTAAATGACGAGACGAGTAAAACGAGACCCCACAACCCTATCGCAAATGTATAGAAGTGGGTTTCCCAGTAGGATAAACATTGAACCTATACCCCAGTATGGGTCTATATGGGGCTCGGTGACTTTTTTCAAAAATTTCACCGATTCGCACGGGGACACTTCCTATCATGTTCTAAATGACGAGACGAGTAAAACGAGACCCCACAACCCTACCGCAAATGCATAGAAGTACGTTTCCCAGGGGGACAAACATCGGTCCTATACCCTCAGTATGGGACTATATGAGGCTATATCGTACTTTTTCAAAAATTTCACCGATTCGCACGGGGATACTTCCTATCATGTTCTAAATGACGAGACGAGTAAAACGCGACCCCGCAACCCTACCGCAAATGCATAGAAGTACGTTTCCCAGGGGGACAAACATCGGTCCTATACCCTCAGTATGGGACTATATGAGGCTATATCGTACTTTTTCAAAAATTTCACCGATTCGCACGGGGACACTTCCTATCATGTTCTAAATGACGAGACGAGTAAAACGAGACCCCACAACCCTACCGCAAATGTATAGAAGTACGTTTCCCAGGGGATAAACATTGAACCTATACCCCAGTATGGGACTATATGGGGCTCGGTGACTTTTTCAAAAATTTCACCGATTCGCACGGGGACACTTCCTATCATGTTCTAAATGACGAGACGAGTAAAACGAGACCCCACAACCCTACCGCAAATGTATAGAAGTACGTTTCCCAGGATGGTGCTATACCTCCCATACCCCATATAGCCATTTTCCCGTAATTTAGGATAAAGTCCGTATTCCGTATTTTTCCAGGAAAATTTTTACATACACCCACCCTGGAACTAGGGGGAGATAACTCTATTGATAGACAAGCCCCGTTAAGCCCGGCGACCTATATACCCCTCAAACCCCATATAGGCATTTTCCCAGGTTTTTCGATAAAGTCCGTTTTCCGGGGTTTTTTTCAGGAAAAATTTTACATGCACCCACCCATGACTGGATGCCCCTTCACATAAGCTTCACATGGATACCTCATAGAACTCCATCGGCCCATTAGTGGCTCCCCTAGCTCCCAAAACGTCTATTTCCATACCCTTGGGCCACCGCGCATGCGCAGAAGGCCGATATATCAACCCCACACCCAGTCCATTAGATGCCCATTCATGAATGCTTCACTTTGATACCTCACTCGACCCCATCGGTCCACTAGGGGCTCCCCTAGTTCCAAAAGGCTATTTTCATACCCTTCGGCCACCGCGCATGCGCAGAAGGCCGATATGTCAACCCCACACCCAGTCCATTAGATGCCCCTTCATGAATGCTTCACTTTGATACCTCACTCGTCCCCATCGGTCCACTAGGGGCTCCCCTAGTTCCAAAAAGGCTATTTTCATACCCTTCGGCCACCGCGCATGCGCAGAAGGCCGATATGTCAACCCCTCACCCAGCCCATTAGATGCCCCTTCACATATGCTTCACTTTGATACCTCACTCGAACCCATCGGTCCACTAGGGGCTCCCCTAGTTCCAAAAAGGCTATTTTCATACCCTTGGGCCTCCGCGCATGCGCAGAAGGCCGATAGTTCAACCCCGCGCCCAGCCCATCAGATGCCCCTTCACATATGCTTCACTTTGATACCTCACTCGACTCCATTGGCCCATTAGGGGCTCCCCTAGTTCCAAAACCGCTATTTCCATACCCTTGGGCCACCGCGCATGCGCAGAATGCCGATATTTCAACCCCACACCCAGCCCATCAAATGCCCCTTCACGAATGCTTCACTTTGATACCTCACTCCACCCCATTGGTCCATTAGGGGCTTCCCTAGCTCCAAAACGTCTATTTCCATACCCTTGGGCCTCCGCGCATGCGCAGAATGCCGATAGTTCAACCCCGCGCCCAGCCCATCAGATGCCCCTTCACATATGCTTCACTTTGATACCTCACTCGACCCCATCGGTCAACTAGGGGCTCCCCTAGTTCCAAAAAGGCTATTTTCATACCCTTCGGCCACCGCGCATGCGCAGAATGACGATATTTCAACCCTACGCCCAGTCCATCAGATGCCCCTTCACGAATGCTTCACATCGATACCTCACTCGACCCCATTGGTCCATTAGGGGCTTCCCTAGCTCCAAAACGTCTATTTCCATACCCTTGGGCCTCCGCGCATGCGCAGAATGCCGATAGTTCAACCCCGCGCCCAGCCCATCAGATGCCCCTTCACATATGCTTCACTTTGATACCTCACTCGACCCCATCGGTCAACTAGGGGCTCCCCTAGTTCCAAAAAGGCTATTTTCATACCCTTCGGCCACCGCGCATGCGCAGAATGACGATATTTCAACCCCACACCCAGCCCATCAAATGCCCCCTCCCCTAAGCTTCACTTTGATACCTCACTCGACCCCATCGGCCCACTAGCGGTCCCTACAGATTGCCGAACACTTCCACGAAAACCCACGAGTTTGGGACTACTTTCGGTCCGCAGAGGCAGACCGCATCACCGCCAGACCGCATCACCGCGGAGAAATACATGCCCCAAGATCACGCCCCATTCACCCAGACCAGAAGTGACGTCATACCTGCGCACAACACACCCCCCACACACCCCCCCAATACCTCCCCAAATCCTCCCCATTTTCTGTTCTCGCGCATGCGCAGTGGGGGGGTCGCTGTTTTCATTGCCCTTTGTATACTACTAACATGTGTTACTTTTCCTGACCTGCCTTTTGCGATTGCACACTAAACATATATAAATGAAATCACCCAGCACAAAAGTTATGTATTGCACTATGAATTACGTATTTGTATTTATGTGTGTACGGATTAGACGGATTAGATGTAGTATCGTCACGAATCTATTTATATAGTTTCGTACTGGTATTCAACTTAATGTATTTACTTTTTATTGAAATTGAATGTTTTAAGATTCACGGAGGACGGGGGGCCTGCGACCCATTGCCAAGATATTCACTTTAGCATTTACCCATTTTCCCGATAACTTTTTTTCAAAACTGTCACTACATTATTTGTCTATCTTCTCTCCACATGTAATCTATCAGCTGTCATGCCAAAAATTTACCACATGTATTAGTAAACACCATTATACTTTCGAACCACGAACATATGACTCGCACGATAACTGGGAACCTCATGGCGGATGATATAACTATTATCTCAGTAAATGTTAGGGGACTTCACTCGGACACTAAAAAACGACTTGATGTATTTAAACGGTCGAAACAAACGAGCAGCTCGATAATATGCATGCAGGAGACGCATGGCTCGCGACAAACGGAAAATCAATGGAAAAATGAATGGGGGCATAGATGTGAATTCAGTCACGGTAAATCTAATAGTACCGGCGTCGCAATTTTATTCAAAGACAACTTTGAATACACGGTGCACAACACCAAGACTGATAAGGAAGGAAGGTATATCATTCTCGACATTTCAATATCAAATAAAAGGATTACGTTGGTGAACCTATATGGGCCTAATAATGACGAACCGGATTTTTTTAAAGGATTATTCAGGCAAGTGAGTACTTTTAACAACAGTTCAATCATTGTCTGCGGCGATTGGAACCTTGTACTAGACTACACGACAGATACACAAAACTATACTTAAAAAAATAATCAAAATGCCAGGCTGGCAGTCTTAGAGATAAAGGACGAATTAAATCTTAATGACATTTGGCGTCAGTGTAATCCATCCACAAGGCGATTCACCTGGCGAAGAAAGACCGCCACTTGCATTAAACAGAGTAGGCTTGATTATTTTCTTGTTTCTGATGATATAGCGATATCACGTAACCGTCCAAACATTGGGATATCCTACAAATCTGATCACTCACTAATTTCTCTGAAATGTTGCTTTAGACAAATAGAGAAAGGTCCAGGTTTCTGGAAATTTAACACATGTCTGCTACAAGATCCGGATTATGTCACATTGATCAACAATGTTGTCAAAAAAACTATCCAGGAATGTTATGTATCCGGACATATCGAAGAACCTAGTTCTCTCAAATTAAATATTAATGATCAAGTCTTCTTTGAACTATTGAAAACTTAAATACGCAGTGCCACAATACCTTTCGCAGTAGCTAAGAAAAAAGCCACTAAAAAGCATGAAAAGGAAATAGAATCAGAAATCTTGAGTCTCGAAAAAAATATGGCTTCAGTTACATCCATAAAGGAACAAAACAGGATTATGGAAAGGCTTGAAAGTGAAAGAGCGGACCTGGAAGTTATTAGAAATCACGAAACAGAAGGATCAATTATACGTTCGAAAGCCAAATGGTATTGTAACCGCTGGCGTGTATGGCCAAATAATAGAAACCAAAACACAGGCTATGGGGTTGTGAGTCTGTTGCTTTATTATCACTGACGCACGAAGAGATAAACCCTGTAAATATACATAAAACTGCGATAAGCAATACAATCAATACATAATATAAATAGATACAAGTTAACATATATCACAGACTTGTACGGACAGTAATATACAGTTAAACTATCCAAATATGGAAGCCAGAGATATATTACTATACTTTACAGCAATAGTCAATCACAATATGTCACAAGACGTCCGGAAATAAAATCTCCAATCAAGGGAGATCACCCAATAGATATCCTTGACCATATAATAGGACGTATCAGATACTATAAACCATTAATATAATTACAGATAGTAATATCCACAATACACACACAATGTAAATATTTAGCCTACCCTGTGGGTGACACTGGGGCATGCGTCGCTGCTCGATAATGCAGCCCACGTCAGTCGTGCGCCCGCCAAATCTATATAAACAAATACTAGAATACAGTACATGTATCTAGCTAAACATTACATATGAAAATATTACAAAAATAGCTACAAGTGGACAATTACTCTTACAAAAATATAGAAATAATCCAGAGACACGCACACAGATATGCACACAATTCACACATCATGCATTCAACTCTTTCCCATAAGGACATAGACTAGCTAGGTCCTTAGAAATAAGCAAAGGAGATATTATTCATGAAATGGCTACTCTGTTACTTTTTTACAAAATAAGGTAGAATCCACATTATACTACCATTAATCTAGTAGCAAGCTTACATTAAATAAACATAGTAATACAGTATAAAATGTAGTAAAATAGCAACAACTAACCTTAGTTCCAATCCAGATATCAGTCCAGAAAATCCCCAAATTTATATTACTGGTCTCTTCTACATAAAGTCTGAGTGGTAAGTGGCAGTTAGTTGTGCAGAAGATTTAAAAACAGAGTTCAACACATTCAAAATACAGCCAATCATAATAGCTCCTGTTGGAAGATTTGCACTAGTGACCAATCACCAAGCAGGTTCAGTCTGCTTGGTAACACAATGCGTATCTACCAACAGGTTCTAAGTTAAACAAAGACAAAGGACATTTAAAACAATAACAGCTCTGAACATATAGAGTTCCAATTCAGAGCAAGAAATATTAACCCTTTACATGTACTAACTATCTACATTAACCCGTACATGTAGCATTAATTAAAATACACAAAAGTGGTACCGGCCACACACTTCCTCCCTCCGGGTAATGACGTCCCCGTCATTTCCGCTTGCCCGTAATCAGATCCACGAGGGCAGTGGTAACTCCTTCCGGTTGATCTACTAAGACTCCTTCGGCTAACAATGAACTTAAGTAATTAGCTCGTACCAGCCAGTCCTGGTTTGCCACAGCGGAGAGTGCAAACTCCCCTCGCCCCATCCAGTCTGGCTGCCTCCGTGTTCTTTGCGACCTCCGGACATCTGGCTCTGTCTCCGAAGCTACCGGTTCCACACCACCGGTTTGCAACTCACCATCATCTACAGATTCAGCAATAGCATGCCCTTGAAGATGAGCTGTATCCTCAGGAATATCTCCCCTCAACCCTTGTTCTGGAACAGCCATTTCTTCTTCTATGACAGTATCATCCTCATTGCTGTTCACTTCAGCTGGCCTGTCTACTGGGTTGTCAGTAGACGCCGAAGCTCCAGGGGGTTGGGTGTATACTATCACCACATCTTCATCATCCGAATCATCATCATCATCCCTTGCTGGCGTATTCACCGGCACTGATGGTGACGGAATCTTCTTCCTAGGCTTTGGCACTGGCATCTTCATTCTAGGCTTTGGTACTGGTCGACTAACTGATGATGGCGCCTGTGCTGCACTTCTTGGTGTTTCTTGTCTGTCTATGAAGCTGATGGGCAGCAGGAGGTTTCTGTGTAGTGTTCTCTGCCTTCCCTCTCCATTCTCCTTATCAACTACATATACTGGTATGGATGGATTGGGTTGGTCAAGTACAACATACACATCCTCCCCCCACTTATCCGCCAGCTTGTGTCTCCCATCAAACACGACGTTCTTCACAAGTACTCTATCACCTTTCTCCTCAACTGCAGCTCTGGCCTTTTGATCAAAGTACCGCTTCTGCTTAGACTGGGACTTCTGTACTGTTGATGTTGCGATGTCATATGCATCCTTCAAGCGTTCGCGCAATCCCTTCGTGTAGCTCGATATTGATACAGATTTCTCTGGCTCAATATCGAGCCCAAACGCCAAGTCGACAGGCAGTCTTGGGTGCCTCCCAAACATCAAAAAGAACGGAGATGTCCCTGTTGTCTCGTGACGAGTACAGTTGTAGGCGTGGACCAATGGGCCGACGAATGCTTTCCAGTTCTTCTTGCTTTCTGCATCCAGTGTGCCGAGCATGTCACAGAGTGTACGATTAAATCTCTCGCACATACCGTTGCCCATTGGGTGGTAGGGTGTTGTACGCGATTTGGCGATATCCAGCAGCTGACACAATTCACTCATTACCTTGCCCGTAAAATTGGCTCCCTGGTCTGAGTGAATTCGCTTAGGTAATCCGTAATGAACAATGAAATTGTTGAAAAACACATCAGCTGTTGTCTTCGCCGTCATGTTCTTGGTAGGGTAGGCTTGAGCATATCTCGTAAAATGATCCGTAACCACCAGTATATGCTCAAGACCTCCCTTTGATGGTTCAAGGGTCAGGAAATCCATACATACCAGCTCAAGGGGTCCTGATGTTGTGATGCTGACGAGAGGAGCTCGTCCTGATGCTGGTGTCTTGCGTCGTACACAGCGTTCACAACCACGCAGATGCATTTCAACGTCCTGGGCCATCCCTGGCCAATAGAACCTTTCTCTCAATAGAGACAGTGTTCTATCCCTGCCAGGGTGACCGACGTTGTCATGCAAACTGCGCAGTGCTGCAGCCTGACATCGTGCTGGCAAGACCAGCTGATCTTGCTCAGTTCCATCAATCTTGGTCGTTCGGTAGAGGACACCTCTCTTCAGACGGAAATGCTGGAAATTCTTCACTAAATTGGTCATCACCTGATCACCTGCAACTTTACCTCTGCCTGGCTTTGCACCTGCTCTAAGATGTGCCATCATTCGGACCAGAGATGGATCCTTGGCTTGTGCCCTCCTCCATTCAGTTGCATTTAAATCACACTGCCCTTCTGTCAGCTCTGAGTAGTCATCCACAGTATCGGCAGTCACACACAAACTCTCAACTAGGTTTGAGACATGAACGGCTCCACAGATTGCGCTCACGGATTCCTTGGAGATACGCTCAACATCTGACTCCTTCCTCTCTGGTAGCCGTGAAAGTATGCCCGCATCGATGTTGGCTTTTCCTGACCTGTATCTGATGCTGAAGTTATATGCCAGGGCGGCCAACCATCGATGTCCAGTAGCATCCAACCGAGCACTCGTCAACGCGTAAGTTAGAGGGTTATTGTCTGTCAACACTACAAAGTCATGCCCATACAAGTAGTCGTGGAACTTCTCTGAAATAGCCCACTTCAGACATAAAAATTCCAATTTATGAGCTGAATAGTTTCTTTCAGAGCGAGTGAGTCCTCTACTTGCGTAGGCGATGACCCGTAGCTTGTCATCTTGCTCCTGGTATAGCACGGCCCCCAACCCTTGCATACTCGCATCAGTATGGAGTTCAAAGGGCTTTAAGTAGTCAGCATAACCCAAGATGGGTGGACTGCAAAGGCGCTGTTTTAACTCCTCGAAAGCCTCTTCCTCGACAGAGCCCCAAGTCCAGCTTGCGCTCTTTGGACGTGGTCGAGTCTTCTTAGACGCTGATTTTGGCATGAGGTCCGACAGTGGTCTGGCTATCTTCGAAAAGTCTTTAATAAATTTGCGGTAGTAACCAGCAAACCCCAGGAACTGCCGGACCTTCTCTGGGCTGGATGGAGTTGGCCACTCCCTGATCTTCTCAACCTTCTCAGGATCCACTTCAATGCCATCAGCGGAGACGATGTAGCCAACATACCGCACTCGACGTTTGAAGAACTTGCACTTGCTGGATGCCAGCTTCAAACCAGATTCCTGTAGTCGTTGAAAGACGAGTCCCAGCCTCTCGATATGTTCCTCATACGTCTTAGAGAAAATTATCAGGTCATCTAGATATATGAGGCAGATGTTGAGATGGAGTCCCTGTAGGCAATCCTCCATAAGACGCTGGTAGGTAGCTGGAGCATTAGATAGCCCAAATGGCATCCGGTTATACTCCCAGAATCCTAGGGGACCAACGGTGAAGGCTGTTCTTTGCTTGTGGTCTTGGTCAATCTCTACCTGATGATATCCACTCTTCATATCCAGAACTGAAAAGTACTTCATGCCACCCAAAGAATCAAGAAGTTCTTCAATCCTGGGCAAGGCATAGGAGTCCTTTATTGTTCGATTGTTCAGCTAGCGGTAGTCAATGCACATCCTTAGTCTCCCATCCTTCTTCCGTGCTGGAACAACGTTGGATGCCCATGGACTATGTGATGGTCGAATAACCCCAGCAGACAGCAGTTGTTGAAGGTGAGTCTTGACCTCCTCATACATGGCCGGTGGTATGCGCCGATGTCTCTGCTTGAATGGTGTTTCATCATATAGCTCGATACGATGATGTACCATTGTACTATGCCCAAGGTCGTCATCACTGGTTGAAAAGATATGCTGGAACCTTGATATCAGATCAAGGCCTTGTTGTATTGCCTCAGCAGACAGTCCTTCCTTCTCTATTTCAATTTGTTCCAGCAATGCATCTATGCCTACAGGTTGACCAGTAGGAGGGTCTTGGAGAGTAACAGGTTGTAACTCACATAGCACTGCTCCCGGTGGTACTGTTACGGTCCTGGTTGTCACGTTGGATACATGAACCTCAATCTCATCCTGCGTAGAGTTGTTGTAGGTAATAACAGTGGGAGCTATGTCAAGGTCAGGCTGTAGCGACGACTTGCAGGACGGCTGTAGTAGTGCACACACTTCTGGAGAGTTCAGGCCCTTAGTAACCCGTCCTCGTATCACGGCGGTACTATTAGCTGGAACTATGATCCCCTTCTCCTCTGCACTCTTCACCATCCCAAGACGCCCATCGTTTCGTTCGAGGTCCTTCTCATGCAACACCATACTTCTGTAAGCTAAATACCAGGGGGTATGTAGCGCTGCTTTTTGCAAGAACCTAGTCCCATGTGTGCTCATACAAGTCTCAAGAAGATGGCCCAAGATGTTCGTTCCAAGTAAAGCTGGGACCCTGGCATTGTATCTTGTCTCCGGAACCACTAAAAATATACCGAATACTGATTCAGGCGAATCTACTCCACCTCCAGTCGCTGTCACACTAGCTTCAATAAACCCACGATATGGAAGCGGTTCTCCATCATCAGCACACTCTATGTGTAAAATATCGTCCAGGGACTTCATCGGAACATGCGGCAGATGACTCTCATAACATGACTGAGAGATTATGGAAACAGTGGCACCTGTGTCCAATAAAGCTCTCACAGGCACACCATCGAGCAATACATCTGCCTCATTTGCACTGCCCACCAATCCATCGGGTACTCGTTTAGTGCCGGGGCGCTCCCAATGACCTATGGATGACCCCTCCCCATAGGCCTGTGCCAGTTTAAAGGATGCTGCTCAGTATTCCGACGACGGTGGTCAAGGAGAACCCTACAGCCAACAGCAATGTGCCCAGTATCTCCACATCGAAAGCAAGTTGGCTCTTCTCTTTCGTGGAAGTGTCCGCCATTATTTGAACTAGCTGTCGCTCCACGTAGCCTCTCACGCCCTTGGTTGGGGGGACGGCCACTACGTGGAGGAATGTAAGGTTGTTGTGGGACTTCCTCATTCACGTACCGTTGTGCCTGGATTCCGGATGTTCTGCTCTGTTGGCCCCGTCGCTGACTATAGGTATTCTCAGGAGGGGCACTGGCAGCGGGCTGCTGTTGGTACAGGAAGGCCTCACCTTGGCGATGTTCCTTTAGCTCTGCCAGTTCAGCCCTAATTTCCTTCATCATCTCTCGAAGATCCGAAACTTCCTTCTTGCTCGCAGCTGGGTTATCGGAGGCAGCAGCCATCTTAGCCGTTGCAGTTGACTTTTTAGATGTGGTACTCTCCTTCCCTCGGTTAAGATCAAACTCAACTTCTCTCAAACACAGCCGGAGGTCATCAAAGTTTGAGAGGGTGTCATACTTATGGGCTGCTAGTCCTTTCAGCGCTGGATTAAGTCCATCCCACATCCTTGTCCGTAACATCTCATCCTGTTCCTCCAGGGGAATAGGGCGGCGCTCAGACATTTGAAAAATCAAATTTTCCAAACGACAACCCCAGGCGGCGACATCTTCATTCTCCCTTTGGCTGGAGCTGTAGAACTCAGACATGAGGGCTTCTCGACGCCGCAGATTCCCGAATGCACTCTTCATTTTGGCCAATAATTCGTCTATTCCAGCTTGGTGTCCAAGTTTCATAGAGAGTAGTGCTGCCTCGCCCTTCAAGGACTTCCGTATGGCCTGTAGGATGACATCAGGAGTGTGGCTTGTAGATTTCACCAAGCAGTCCACCTCAAACCTCCACAGATCATATGGCGTATCCTTTCCTGGTTCCCCGCTAAAAAATGGCACCCTGGGATACTGGTGATAGGTTGCGATACTAGGCGCTGGTGTCGCAGACGCTGATGTAGCAGAGTTGTCTTCTTTTTTCATCTGGATCGCCCCCTCCTGTTGTGACATACCCTGAAGCCAACTCTTGAAATCAGCGGTAGTGTCTGCCTTTGGAGACATCCCTAATTTCTCAAAGACAGTTAACATGTTCCTCATCTCTTCTGAACTGAGCTCCATCTTGGATCAAATCGATACTGGAACAAGCACACGAATCAAGAAAGGATGGCACCAACAAGTTAAGAAAAGGCACAACACAGGTTAAGGACTGGCGCGACAAGGTAGGTATAGGCGCGACAACAAATTAATTAGTGAAAGCTGAATGGGCACTGCGGACGTGCAATGCAGATCCAGGTGAAACATGAAAGTTAAACAAGTAACCAAGCGTGACAAGGAACTACGCAAGTAAGACGCACGTGGTATGATACGCTATACAAATAACAACGAGTGACGAGAGTGCGACACGCGACGCATGCGACAACACCCGATATTTCCGATGAAGTGTGACGAGAAGTCCGACACGCAAAATGCAAGACACGCGCGGTACAATGCGTGACACGCGTAATAACACGCGACGCGAAACTGCGACACGTGACACAGTGTGAAACTGCGACACGAAACACACGACGTGAAACTGCGACTTGCAAGTAGGACACACTCGGTACAATAGCTACACCAGTATTACCTGAACAATGTAATGGATTTATCACCAACCGTCACACAATATACTTACTGGCTCTCTGGCCCTGGAACAAACTTGGTTGGAGGACCTTCAATCAACTGTCTCCAAAGCATGAACTATGTAATGTGTATATGTAGCAATGCAATCACAGTAATATTACACTAAGAGTCCTTCACAATATACTACAATACTAATCACCAACAGACTCCAGCTATAGCATGATCAAATAATTTACATACTTGTGCTCACTAGAAGGACAGTAGGATATGTGACAATGTTACAGTTTGTTAGTGTTAGTGCAATAGTGCAAGTCCAAGTCTGTCTGCCTATATACGGTATACCTATGCCTGCTTGCCAAGGCTGAATACCCCCCCAAAATGTATCAAAATGCTCTGAAGAAAAACCTGAAACAAAAAATGATGGGGGCTTGGGGGCAGCAGCAAACAACAAACAATTCAATTCAAACACACTTCACTCACCCAAAATCATCTTTCACACTACTACAAAAAATGATATACTTATCACGAAACAAAATAGCTATCGTGAACAAAAGAATGATACTGGATAGGCTGCTTGACTGAAGGATAATCGATTAATACAGTATGGTGTCTGTCAAAATAATAATACAAAGGGTGATAGTGTCTCTGAAGTGACAAAAGGCAATCGTTGTATGTAATAGGACTGAAGCAGAGCTAATATGTAATCACAGTGTAAGCTTGTATCAATTCACTGTGCTCTGATTAACAATCTTCTTGTTGTTGAATTTTTTTTTTTTTTTTAATTTAATTAGCTTTCTATAGTATAATCAGAATACAGGAATTATACCACTAATTGTAATGATTTGACGTTCAGTAGTAGAAAGCAATTAGATATGTAATAATAATAATGTATATGGCACTTTCAATGTGAATGCCTGAGTGTATTAGGAGTTCAAAGTTGCACATATAAAAACAGTGTCAATTTTGCATATCCCACCGTGATCAGCCTATATGCTGAAAGAAGTCCATTGGTAAGGTTCACAATTCACACAGTTCCTGAAATCCCGGGGTACGTGAAGCATGTTGTTCGGGACAATCGGTTTTCAAAGTCCACTGAAATCAGGAATTGGGAGAGAGAATTAGGGTTTAACGTCGCATTCAGCAATATTTCAGCTATATAGCGACGATGAATCAGGAATTGTCATTCACTGGTATCACACATGTATATCCTGGGAACCAGTCATCATTTTGGAAGAAGTGGAGCAGACCAATCAATTCTGTGGGAATCCGGGCCAGGACATGGAGGTGCACCAATCACGGGCTTCTATTCGACAGCAACAGACCTCACTGGAGGCTCCATTTGTAACCGCTGGCGTGTATGGCCAAATAATAGAAACCAAAACACAGGCTACGGGGTTGTGAGTCTGTTGCTTTATTATCACTGACGCACGAAGAGATAAACCCTGTAAATATACATAAAACTGCGATAAGCAATACAATCAATACATAATATAAATAGATACAAGTTAACATATATCACAGACTTGTACGGACAGTAGTATACAGTTAAACTATCCAAATATAGAAGCCAGAGATATATTACTATACTTTATAGCAATAGTCAATCACAATATGTCACAAGACGTCCGGAAATAAAATCTCCAATCAAGGGAGATCACCCAATAGATATCCTTGACCATATAATAGGACGTATCAGATACTATAAACCATTAATATAATTACAGATAGTAATATCCACAATACACACACAATGTAAATATTTAGCCTACCCTGTGGGTGACACTGGGGCATGCGTCGCTGCTCGATAATGCAGCCCACGTCAGTCGTGCGCCCGCCAAATCTATATAAACAAATACTAGAATACATTACATATGAAAATATTACAAAAATAGCTACACTTACTAATCTTCATAAGTGGACAATTACTCTTACAAAAATATAGAAATAATCCAGAGACACGCACACAGATATGCACACAATTCACACATCATGCATTCAACTCTTTCCCATAAGGACATAGACTAGCTAGGTCCTTAGAAATAAGCAAAGGAGATATTATTCATGAAAATGGCTACTCTGTTACTTTTTTACAAAATAAGGTAGAATCCACATTATACTACCATTAATCTAGTAGCAAGCTTACATTAAATAAACATAGTAATACAGTATAAAATGTAGTAAAATAGCAACAACTAACCTTAGTTCCAATCCAGATATCAGTCCAGAAAATCCCCAAATTTATATTACTGGTCTCTTCTACATAAAGTCTGAGTGGTAAGTGGCAGTTAGTTGTGCAGAAGATTTAAAAACAGAGTTCAACACATTCAAAATACAGCCAATCATAATAGCTCCTGTTGGAAGATTTGCACTAGTGACCAATCACCAAGCAGGTTCAGTCTGCTTGGTAACACAATGCGTATCTACCAACAGGTTCTAAGTTAAACAAAGACAAAGGACATTTAAAACAATAACAGCTCTGAACATATAGAGTTCCAATTCAGAGCAAGAAATATTAACCCTTTACATGTACTAACTATCTACATTAACCCGTACATGTAGCATTAATTAAAATACACAAAAGTGGTACCGGCCACACACTTCCTCCCTCCGGGTAATGACGTCCCCGTCATTTCCGCTTGCCCGTAATCAGATCCACGAGGGCAGTGGTAACTCCTTCCGGTTGATCTACTAAGACTCCTTCGGCTAACAATGAACTTAAGTAATTAGCTCGTACCAGCCAGTCCTGGTTTGCCACAGCGGAGAGTGCAAACTCCCCTCGCCCCATCCAGTCTGGCTGCCTCCGTGTTCTTTGCGACCTCCGGACATCTGGCTCTGTCTCCGAAGCTACCGGTTCCACACCACCGGTTTGCAACTCACCATCATCTACAGATTCAGCAATAGCGTGCCCTTGAAGATGAGCTGTATCCTCAGGAATATCTCCCCTCAACCCTTGTTCTGGAACAGCCATTTCTTCTTCTATGACAGTATCATCCTCATTGCTGTTCACTTCAGCTGGCCTGTCTACTGGGTTGTCAGTAGACGCCGAAGCTCCAGGGGGTTGGGTGTATACTATCACCACATCATCATCATCCCTTGCTGGCGTATTCACCGGCACTGATGGTGACGGAATCTTCTTCCTAGGCTTTGGCACTGGCATCTTCATTCTAGGCTTTGGTACTGGTCGACTAACTGATGATGGCGCCTGTGCTGCACTTCTTGGTGTTTCTTGTCTGTCTATGAAGCTGATGGGCAGCAGGAGGTTTCTGTGTAATGTTCTCTGCCTTCCCTCTCCATTCTCCTTATCAACTACATATACTGGTATGGATGGATTGGGTTGGTCAAGTACAACATACACATCCTCCCCCCACTTATCCGCCAGCTTGTGTCTCCCATCAAACACGACGTTCTTCACAAGTACTCTATCACCTTTCTCCTCAACTGCAGCTCTGGCCTTTTGATCAAAGTACCGCTTCTGCTTAGACTGGGACTTCTGTACTGTTGATGTTGCGATGTCATATGCATCCTTCAAGCGTTCGCGCAATCCCTTCGTGTAGCTCGATATTGATACAGATTTCTCTGGCTCAATATCGAGCCCAAACGCCAAGTCGACAGGCAGTCTTGGGTGCCTCCCAAACATCAAAAAGAACGGAGATGTCCCTGTTGTCTCGTGACGAGTACAGTTGTAGGCGTGGACCAATGGGCCGACGAATGCTTTCCAGTTCTTCTTGCTTTCTGCATCCAGTGTGCCGAGCATGTCACAGAGTGTACGATTAAATCTCTCGCACATACCGTTGCCCATTGGGTGGTAGGGTGTTGTACGCGATTTGGCGATATCCAGCAGCTGACACAATTCACTCATTACCTTGCCCGTAAAATTGGCTCCCTGGTCTGAGTGAATTCGCTTAGGTAATCCGTAATGAACAATGAAATTGTTGAAAAACACATCAGCTGTTGTCTTCGCCGTCATGTTCTTGGTAGGGTAGGCTTGAGCATATCTCGTAAAATGATCCGTAACCACCAGTATATGCTCAAGACCTCCCTTTGATGGTTCAAGGGTCAGGAAATCCATACATACCAGCTCAAGGGGTCCTGATGTTGTGATGCTGACGAGAGGAGCTCGTCCTGATGCTGGTGTCTTGCGTCGTACACAGCGTTCACAACCACGCAGATGCATTTCAACGTCCTGGGCCATCCCTGGCCAATAGAACCTTTCTCTCAATAGAGACAGTGTTCTATCCCTGCCAGGGTGACCGACGTTGTCATGCAAACTGCGCAGTGCTGCAGCCTGACATCGTGCTGGCAAGACCAGCTGATCTTGCTCAGTTCCATCAATCTTGGTCGTTCGGTAGAGGCCACCTCTCTTCAGACGGAAATGCTGGAAATTCTTCACTAAATTGGTCATCACCTGATCACCTGCAACTTTACCTCTGCCTGGCTTTGCACCTGCTCTAAGATGTGCCATCATTCGGACCAGAGATGGATCCTTGGCTTGTGCCCTCCTCCATTCAGTTGCATTTAAATCACACTGCCCTTCTGTCAGCTCTGAGTAGTCATCCACAGTATCGGCAGTCACACACAAACTCTCAACTAGGTTTGAGACATGAACGGCTCCACAGACTGCGCTCACGGATTCCTTGGAGATACGCTCAACATCTGACTCCTTCCTCTCTGGTAGCCGTGAAAGTATGCCCGCATCGATGTTGGCTTTTCCTGACCTGTATCTGATGCTGAAGTTATATGCCAGGGCGGCCAACCATCGATGTCCAGTAGCATCCAACCGAGCACTCGTCAACGCGTAAGTTAGAGGGTTATTGTCTGTCAACACTACAAAGTCATGCCCATACAAGTAATCGTGGAACTTCTCTGAAATAGCCCACTTCAGACATAAAAATTCCAATTTATGAGCTGAATAGTTTCTTTCAGAGCGAGTGAGTCCTCTACTTGCGTAGGCGATGACCCGTAGCTTGTCATCTGGTAAGTGGCAGTTAGTTGTGCAGAAGATTTAAAAACAGAGTTCAACACATTCAAAATACAGCCAATCATAATAGCTCCTGTTGGAAGATTTGCACTAGTGACCAATCACCAAGCAGGTTCAGTCTGCTTGGTAACACAATGCGTATCTACCAACAGGTTCTAAGTTAAACAAAGACAAAGGACATTTAAAACAATAACAGCTCTGAACATATATAGAGTTCCAATTCAGAGCAAGAAATATTAACCCTTTACATGTACTAACTATCTACATTAACCCGTACATGTAGCATTAATTAAAATACACAAAAGTGGTACCGGCCACAGTATGAGAAAGGGGAAAGAAATTCAGACTATTTTTGTAACCTAGAAAAACGAAACTTTATTAATAAAAGCATGTCAGAAATAATTAACAACCGTGGTGATCGAGTTACACTCCCCAGGGGAATTTTAGATGAAGTTAAATCATTCTATTCAACCTTGTACTCAAAACCGCCAAACGTAAATAGTGACAATGACAATAGCTTTCTGGATCATGAAACTAAACTATATTATGACCAGCAACAGTTATGCGAAGGACAGTTAACACTTTCAGAATGTTCGAATGGCTTGAAAAATATGAAGAACGGTAAATCACCTGGATCGGATGGATTTCCGTGTGAATTTTATAAATTCTTTTGGAAAAGTCTTGGAGTCTTCCTTCTCAGATAAATTAATTATGCGTACGCAAATGGGCATTTATCAGAATTTCAGAAACAAGGCGTAATAACATGTTTGCCAAAGGATGGAAAGGACCGTAAATACATTAAAAATTGGAGACCAATATCATTGCTAAATGTGGACTACAAAATAGCTTCATCTTGTATTGCTAACAGAATAAGAAAAATTCTTCCATCAATAATTAGTGAGTCCCAAAAAGGTTTTATAAAGGGTAGGTTTATTGGGGAAATTACGAGAATGGTTTATGATGTTATGATGTGCACTGAAGAGAATAACATACTTGGACTTCTCTTCCTGGTCGACTTTGAAAAAGCTTTTGACAGCGTCGACTGGGAGTTCATACAAAGAGCATTGCGGTCATTTGGATTCGGTGAATCGCTCTGTGGATGGATAGGACTGTTTCAAAGAAATTCAAAAAGCTGTGTGCAAATCAACAATTTTCTGTCTTCTTTTTTTGAACTGGAACGAGGGTGCCGGCAGGGTGATCCTGTATCCCCTTATCTGTTCATCATTGTCGCAGAATTACTAGCTATAGCTATAAAAAAAGACCCGGGTATCAACGGTATAAAACTTGACAATTCCGAAATCAAAATCATGCAGTATGCAGATGATACTACTTTGTTTCTAGATGGATCAAAAGAATCATTAAGGCGAGCCATGGGTATCCTGCAGGATTTTTCGAGTTGCTCCGGTCTTAAAATGAATATTGAAAAATCTATTATCCAGTGGATTGGAAGTAAAAAGGGTAACACAACTAAATTGTGTGAACACTATAGAATCAACTGGGATCCTGGAGGGTTTAAACTACTGGGGATATCTTTCAGCCCAGACCTGGAAGAGATGCCAGCTCTAAATTATATGCCAAAACTTGGGGCTATTAAACGCTTGGTAGGATCGTGGTATAAGAGAAATTGAATATATATGAGTCCAATTGGAAAAATAACAGTTATTAAAACTTTCGCTTTACCACTTCTTACTCATCTTTTCTCTGCTCTGCCTAATCCTCCCGACAATTTTTTGACCGAATTACAGAAAATGTTGTACGCTTTTATCTGGAGAGGAGGGCCTGACAAGATTAAAAGAAAAACAATTATTTGCAGTAAACAAGATGGAGGGCTGAATATGATACACATTCCGTCCTTTATTGATTATATGAAAATTAAATGGGTTAAACGTAGTGCAGCTCTCACAGATTTTCAATCTGATATGATGTTCAAAATCTTTCCGAATATAGGCTCCACGGTCTGGGAGCTGAATATGGTTGGGTTGCAGAAAATCATTAAAAATGTTAAAAATAAGTTTTGGAAGGATGTTCTCTTGGCCTGGATCAAGAATATGCATGGAGAATTGGCTGACTCGGGTACCATGGATGATTTGATATATAACTATGCCCCAATTGGCAATTGGAGAGAAATTAAGAATTGGCATTCAGGTGGGGTCAGAGTTCTGAGAGATTTAGTCAATCATAACTCTGCATTCTTATCCTTTCAGATTTTTCAGGGTAAATTTCAAACCAAGCCGAAAAACTTTTAAATTATTACGCGGTTATTCATAGCATACCAAAGGATATTATGAGAAAACCCCCAAATCAGGATTCAATGGAGAAAAAAATACTATTTAAGCTCAAAACCCAAGAATGCTCCAAATTTATATACCGATCTCTCCTACAATCGGTTCAGGAAATCCCTCGCAATAGCCAAATTAAATGGAATGATTTCCTGAATCCTACGAATATTAGTGAAGCTGAATGGAAACTCATTCACCAAAATCCCTTCTCTGTGACTACTGAAACCAAACTCCAATATTTTCAATTCCAGATAACGCATAACTACCTGGTTACTAATACACTCTTGAGTAAATGGGGAAAGGCAGAATCGGACAGATGCAGTTTCTGCAATAATGATAGGGAAACGATCTTACATTTATTTTGGTCATGTATCCGTATCAGACATATATGGACTCAATTCCAGGCCTGGGCTGTAGAGATAAATATTACATCTGAAATGGACCTCTCTCACAGAGACGTGTTGCTGGGGAAAGCAGGTACAACGGCTCTGGTTAACCACTTACTTTTAATTGTAAAATCATGCCTGTACGGTTCCAGAAGTAGGGGTACAGTCCCCAGTTTCATGGCTGTGCGCGAATCCATTTATCGGACGAAAGACTTGGAAAAAAATATTGCTTTAACTAATGGCTCTCTCGCAGCCTTTCAAACCAAGTGGGGTCCCCTAGCCGATCTACAAGCTACCTAAATACATCATATTGATATAATAAGGAAATATGTGAAACCTTCATCTCCTGTAATTTTTTACTTAAATTCGATGCGAATGATATATTATCTGAGCTACTTCTGGGATATATAATTGAGCTACAGTTTACTGTTTCTTGTGGGGAGTAAATATCTACCTTTTATATTTGAACGTATATATATATATGTGTGTATATATATGTGTATATGTATATGGGTGTGTATATATGTGCGTGAGTGTATGTATGTATATGTATGTGTGTATGTGTATATATATGTGTATGTATATTTGTATATGCAAGTATTGCTTATTCGGGATTATTGGATGAAACCCTGTAAGCCCTTGGCCATGTGGGTAATGTAAGGGTTTATGTAAATCATGGCTTAATAACGCAATAAATGCCCAGTGGAAAATCCAGGGCTTACAGGAAAAAAAGAAAGAAAAAAAAAGAGAAAATGTATAGGGCCTACATTTTCTCTTTGGTATGTAATCAATCTCAAAAGAGTGCTTTTCCAAATTTAAAATGACTACATAATAAGCTAATAGTTCGGGCAAACTAGTACGCCCATAATAAAAGTAATATTTATTTGATCAGACTAATGTCGCGCTTTTCTAATAAAATTTACTTTGTGAAAGTATGGTTTCTACTCGCAACTTCACTTTTATTCACATCTGGAGATTTTTTTGCTATTGTATCTTCATAATCTTTGATTAATTCTGTCAATATCAGAGAAAAGGGAACCCTTGGTAAGTAACGCTGTTGAAATAGTATATTGTGTCCACCTTCGCATGCAAAATTATTTTCGCCACTTGCCATTCTGGTTGATTTATTTATTTAATTGTTCAGTTGAATTTCAACTTTCACAGAAACTGTTTTGTTTCATCAAACCACCTTTTGTCTGCGTATGTTCACCAGTCTATTCTGTTGTTAATACGTTGATTGAACTCTGTGTCACTTCCGACTTCGATGCTCATAAACAAGATGCTTTATTTATCCATATAAAAATTTCTGAATCAATTCATAAATTTACAAGCACTATATATATTTTAAAACAAATAAAAATGCATAATTTGAAATATATATAGCCGAGATTATTGGACAGTTTCGTATAAATCAATTTCAGTAATTGACTTTATCAGAAAGATAATAGTAATTCATTGATTATGGTTTTATAATAGTAGATCCCATTTTATTGTTTTTTGGGGTTTTTTTTTATTTTATTCCAATTACGCATACTTACCACTTTCTAATATACTCATCGTCACGTTAGTCCAAGGGGGACTTCCGGCTTCAGTTCGTAACCGAGAGCTTGATAATAGTAGCCAGATAAATCATGCGATTATCTCCTGAAAGTTATCGATCTTCACTTTTGAAGTGACGATGATATAATCACAGCTCAAATATAGAATGTTATATCACAATGACTTCCATTTTCGGAGTCACTTTTATTTTATTTTACTTTTGATACCGATCCCTTAATGATACCCTGAAACCAGTGGATGTAAGACGCCTCATCTATATATCTTCGCTGGTATACTGCATGAGTCAACGAGTCGTCATACAGGGCAAAGCCTCGTGTTGGAGTGATGTGTCCTCTGGTGTACCACAGGGGTCCATTTTGGGCCCGACTTTATTTCTCTTGTATGTGAATGATATTCCATCAGTTTTATCACATTCAAACTGTTTAATTTTTGCTGATGATATCAAGATATTCAAATCTGTAAAATCAGCTAATGACTGTATTTTACTACAAGCTGACCTTAACCGTTTGTCCGAATGGTGTAGAATGTGGAAACTCAATCTAAATGTTTTAAAATGTCTTTTCATAAATTTTAGCCTGAAAAAGATCCTGACCGACTTTACGTACTATATTGGTTCTGAACAGCTCAAATCTGTATGCGAGATTAAGGATCTAGGTGTGACTTTAACAAACAAACTGAACTATACAAACCATGTTGAAACTGTTGTCAAGAAATGTTTTCAGTTGCTTGGATTTTTAAAACGAAATTGGCGGTCTTTTACCAACATAAATGCCATAAAATCTTTGTACATATCTTTAATTAGGAGTAAACTGGAATATGCTTGTGAAGTCTGGAACCCACACCAACAGACATTATGTAATAGACTGGAAGCCGTACAGAGACGATTTTTAAAATTTCTTTGTTTTAAGTCTTCTGTACCTTATACGGCTAATGATTACTTCTCCCTGTGTCAGCGTTTTAATCTTCCGTCTCTTATGAATCGTCGTAAATATTTTGATCTTGTTTTTATACATCGGTGTGTCAATGGAAATCTTAATTGTATTTATCTTACTGGCAAGATATTTTATCGCACACCGCTTCGTTTATCTCGCTCAAAGGACTTATTTTACCCTGAGGCCTGTCGAATTTTAGTGAAGAAAAATCATGTTTTAATTCGTGCTCAGTCACTTTTTAACACATTATCTATTTCTTCCAACCTTGACATTTTTACCGATATTACTACTTTTAAATCAGAATGCAGGTCCTTATTGTATTGAGTTCAAGCATATGTGATAGTTTAAGAACATTCAGTCTGTGCAATTCTCAGATTTGCGTATACACATTATGTATCTTAACTGCCATTTTACTTAATGTATACCATGTCAATTTAATATGTATTTAGTATTGTGTCATCATATCAATTCGTATAATTTATCAACGTGTATGCTGTTTTACATGCATTTCTGTCTTTTCTGTAAGTATTTTACTGCCTGTATTATGTTTTATTATTGTTGTATCATGTTATCATCTCTGTTATTGGGTCCTTTGGGCCTGTATGAGAAATGATTAAATAAACTAAACTAATAAACTAATGATACAGCTAACGCAAATATAGATGTACGGTCTGCAAGGTTAATTCGGTAGTCTGCAGACTTTTGATTTTGAAATCAGAGGCCATTCCCCCAACTGGTTATTTTCCGTTCTCTAAAGTTCTAAAAAAAAAAAGATTTTGAGTTTAATTTTGGAGATTGGATTGTTGGGGCGCCTTCCCTTCTTGATTCATAAAGAATATATGCATGCAAACATTAACTGTGGGCAGCTTCCCATACGGTTAAAGAATGTATACGACAGTATATTCAATTGCCCCGAACATCTTGACAAGAATATATAATATATGAGAAACTCAGAAGGTAGTCTCCTTAACAAAATGCATTCAGCCTAAACGATTCTTTTGTGAATAGGATTTCGCCATAACATGCAAACGATGCGGACGACCGCTGGTTAGAAACGATTCGATTTAACAGCTCGCGTAAAGATCCCACATAGCAGAAAGAAAAGAGATACCAATGGTAGTACGAAATAAGACAGAAAAATGAGAAATATTGTGGAATTCTACTTTTATTCCCATCATATACATCCCCAGGTTTGTTGGCTCGCATCTGAATTGTTAACACTGCACGAAGGTGCCTATAGCTCCGACAGGGAACCTCTTATCTGAAATATCCAGTAGAACTATAATTTTAAACACAAAACTTCTTTGATTCAACAGCAATTAACTTGTGCATATACAAGGAGATACAGATTATCCTTGTTTTGAATACCCACGAACAAAATAATTCTAGAAATGAAGGCAACCTTGTTTCCTTGTCTAAAGAAATGAATTAACTGGTCTTTACGGTAGTTTGTTTGTGTTTCACTTCATCGGTCTAAACAAATGAAATAATGAGTATTCTACGGCTCCCTCGTACTACTTGGTTTATATGTGTTTCACTTCAGCGGTCTGGAGAAATGAAATAATGAGCCTAAAACGGCTCCCTTGTAGATCATTTCATTGCAGAAAGAGTATGGAGAATCTGCTAGTTGGATATAAGATACTATATATATATATATAACGATTTGGTATTCCAATACAAAGGCTTCCCTTTAGAAATGTTCGAAATTTAAGAAAAATTTGAAGTGTGTTTGTGTGTTGGTCGTGTACATTAATTTAATTGTCACGAAAATCTGATACGATGTATCTTTAAGAAGTAAACCAATTTGTGAATACTGTATACTTGATTACTCCCAGACCAGATTCACTGATCTTAGGGGTGAAAATAGAATTGTACAGTGGTGGACAGGATGTCAGGTATATTCTAGTATATGATACAATACAATGTCATGGCTGGTGGTGAGAATCGAATAGGTGCTAAATTATTACGTTATGTAGGCAAAATCTCCTAAGCACACATTTCTCAAATTTGATTTTAAGATTGAAATCGTTAAATACACTACCAGTATTCATTATTTATTAATTGAAAAATCTTCGTTTTCGTCACAATCATTTCCAATATGTAACTATACGGAATGAGATCCACATTATTTAAAGAATTTATACGGAGGTAGAAAACGAAAATCATATAAAAATCACGTGCTTGGAGTATCTCCAAAAGGCTGAAGAGAGGCCGTCGCCGATTAGCTATCGGCATGGGGAGACCTGTTTACAATTGCCAGTCTTTCAGTTTTGATCGTGGATATTCTCTGTACTGTCTTCTGTTAGGAAAATGTTGAGAGTTAAACATCCAAATAAGTAACAGTATTTTACGATGATGTGATTGAAGACCGTGGGGTCGTCAAGAAAGTTTAAACCCACGTGGCACAGGACGAGTGTGACGCAGCGGGAGTTTGCTAAGCGGTAATAATTCGACAAAGCCGATCTCGCCAAGGAAGCGGTCTATTTCTGATCTATTTCTGGTGGGGTTTTGTATTTGTCTTTGCGAATGAGATTTTATATAATCGTAGGTGTCAATTTCATGATAGCCGAGTTATAACTTATTGTTTTGTCGAACATATTCTCAATCTAACAAAAGACAAAACATGAATTCGCCCAACTTGTCTGACCGTATCATGTTTGGTGAAAGAGTATAGGCTGACGCGCCGTTCTAAAACAATCCGCGTATGGTACGCGGAGGGTCCGTGGATGATGGTCGGGTGATCCGTGGATGGTACGCGGATCATCCGCGGATCATCCGCGTATGGTCCGTGCATGATGGCTGGAGGATCCGCGTATGATTTTTGAAATCATCCAGCCATCATCCGCGGACCCTACAGCTATCCTACCGGTAGGATCCAGTCACCATTCGTGGACAATCGGGAACTGGAAAGTGGGCGTACTGTACATCCAGTCCGTCTCAATGTAATAGAATTGCACCGAAAGTGGTGGTGAATTCCCTTATAAACACCGGCGAACACCTGCAGTGCTGTGGCGTTGTCGGTTGGCGGGGATAACTATAGTGATCGCGCGCGAAATGTATACATTCCGCAGTTTGCAACAATGTTCGCATTGACCAGCTGGGATGTGACCAGCGGGTATTCTAAAATTGTTTTGATCAACGTGGAAGGCATACACTAACATATTTTAGCTAATTTAATAGAATTTCGTAATAAATATTCGATTGTACATGTCCGAATCGAAATAAAGACCTCGGGGATCGGTTTCAAATTTCCCAGATAAACATCTGTTGGCACGAGTCCATCAGTCTTTATTTCTTAAATATATTACAGTGTGTTACTGTATAATGGCTGTATCATGTTACACTATATTGTTACAGTGGGTTACTGTATAATGGCGGGGAGGCTCCCGGATGTAGTCAGATTGAGTCATTTACACTTGCAAATTCGTCTCTGTTATTTTGAGTATTTCTGGGGTTTACAGCTGGTATTATTCCAGATTTGTTGTGTAGTATTTTTCGTGAACGTTTTTGGTATCTGTGCATCGTGAAATTTTGAGTTGATTCGTCAGATTTTCGCTGTTTGCGGCGGATTGTGTTGTGTAGTTAGATGGCGCTGTGTTGAAAATAACGTTGTCATACGGGTCTTTTGGGTCCTCGAAGGCACTGTTTTAATATATAGTGCGAGCTATTTGTAAAACTCTTTACAACTGTCATTATTTTTTGTTTGGTTGTTCGAATTAGTTTCTTGAGGAGCATCGTGGGTGAGAGTTTCGTTGTGCGGCTCCCTAGGTGGGAGTCTATAATTATTTTTAGTGCTATGGCAAACAAACTTTTGGAGAGGCCATTGAGCCTTAAACTTTTGAGGCTGAATGCCGCTAAGCCGATTGATATTTTGCGTGCTTTATGAGAGTCTGTCGGATCAGGGCCGAAAGTCCTTGATATATTAGCACAGGTGACAAAGGATCTCTGGATTGTGACTCTACGAAATAAACAGGCCATAAATGTTCTTCTCTCAAACGGTATCTTGGATTTTCGAGGTCAGTGTGGTCGCTTCGAGAAGATTACAGCCACGAAAGTACTTGTCAAAATAAAATACCCTGTGGAGATACCACACACTGACGTCATACATATTTTTGAGAAATATGGTAAAGTTCATGACATTTCTGACGAGTACTATACTTTTGACAGAGATTTCAAAACTGGGAGTAGGAAGGTGTGGATGTGTGGCATCAAAACCACTCTTCCCTCTGCAGTTATGTTTGGAGAATTCAGACTTCCTGGCTGGTACAAAGGCCAGGTTACACCTGCGGAGATGAAAATCACATGTTTTGGGATTGTCCATTCAAGGATAAATGATTTGTTTTGTCATTTGTTCATGTCCTGGGGCATATCAAATAAATGTCGCAATAAAACACGGCATTAATTCGCATACAATATCTTTTAGAATCTGTTGATTTTTATTGTTATTTTGTCCGAATAATGAAACTGTCAAGAGACCTAGACTCTGAGTGATGATGATCATCGCTACTCGAATGTTTGTTGTGTTTCTTCTTGTTTTCTTTCTTCCTCCTAGACTACCGTGAATCGTCCATTGGAAACTCTGGTGAATAACGGAACACTCACGCTCCTCTATAGGAGCAATTAGGACCACGCCATCTTTGGGAGATGGCGGTTGCCCATCCGATAACGTCACTACGGGGACTCTTCCGGCTGGTTTGTCCAGGTTTTAGATTTTCTGAAGACATAGACACAGGTGTTTGACCGTTTGAAGATTTACCTGTCGCGAGGGATTTGCTGACTGGTAGAGACGATTTGGTGGCCACAAATACTTTATCAGAAGAAGAGGATTTTGTAGAAGTTTTTTCTGCCGATTCAGCTTCAGATTGTGTAGTTCTTTCGGCACCTCGTAATTTGGTCGGTGAGGTATTTCTTCCGGAAATTTTGCCATTCCACGCAGAATCCACATCATGGTCAACCTCATCAGGGTCTTGTACTTCAACCGTCGCTGCCGTCGCCGCGAGTTCAGTTTTTTGTTTGGCGCCGTCGGACGGATCAACCATTTCCAGAGCCTCCGCGTTTTCAGCGAGAGCAGAACATGCCTTTTCCCGACAGGGCTCATCATCCGTGTGTACCTACTGGTATTCGGCACAATAAGTCGCCTCACACTGCTTCCGGATGTGGCCAATGCATCCGAAATGCAGGCATTTTGGTGGTATTCCTTTGACTACTACTAATACATTGCTGCGCCCAATCTGCATAGTACACGGTAGAGACTTGTACTTGGTAGGGTTTATATAACAATCCGACGACAGTCCGAATAGGCGTTCGAGTTTGGACGCTTCTCATATTCCACGGTGATAATTTTCTCGTACGTAGAAAACAAATGACCTAAGCTCCCGTTCGTAATAAATCCTGGTAGTCAAAGAAAGATACAAGGTTGAATATACTGTCACGTTCTTCACTGGTTTACAGAGGGATAAGCCACTCGCTCGAGCCACGCAACTGACCGAAACAAGAAATGTCATTCGCAGAAATGAACAACTCTTCGCTAAGAAAACTGAAAGTATACTGATCGAACTGGACATCTGCAGGTATGATGCCATCAATAGACAGTCTCAATATCGCTGCAATGCGCCTTGCATTGCATCACACGAATGAATAAACTCCATGTATATAATCATTACCACGACCACACATGATGTTTTATCGGCAGAGTGAACGTGCACGCTCAGCAAAACAGCGCGATACCGGTAATAGCTTATTTAATTAATTGTTGCAAGATTGGAATTATCTGGTTTTCATTATCATTCTATATTCTTGATAGGTACGTTACAACCAAGAAATTCACTGTGAAGCAAACTACTCTCTGTATATTATGACTGTTAGGAGGATATTTTGTCATTCAGAAAGTTATTCTATAGCAGTTTTTTTCTTTATTATTATTATTATTATTACACTATCTTAGTATAGCACAGATTCTGGTGCTAAAACTGGTCGAGTCCCATGCAGGATTCCAAACAGCGACCACCAGAGTAAGGCACCCAACAGTACTATTTGTCGACAACCTAAACCACTCGGCCAACTCGGTCACAAATAGGAAGTAGCAGACATATAGTGCTGGCGGTTGGGTGCCTTACTCTGGTGGTAGTTGGTTTGAATCGCGCAAGGGACTAGAATCTGAGCTATACGAAGATAGTGTAATCCCAAAATAACGAAAATACTGTTATACGATCACTTTCTAAATAACAGCATACCTTCCTTTGTTTTCTATATGGAAGCCGTTTACAGTCCTCCGAGGGGTACTGTATGTCCGCTTTCAAGACTACCGGTCTGCCACCTCATATATTTGTTGGAGGACCGTTAGCCGAGTGGTTTAGATAGGCGAAATATAATGCTGGAAGGTGGGTGTCTTACCCTGGTAGTCTCTGGTTCGAATCCCGCATAGAACTTGGTTCAATTTTCTGCCCTAGAATCTGTGCTGTACTATGATAGTGTAATAACAAAACAACAAAAATGCTGTTTTTCGATCGCTTTCAAAATGACCAAATATCTTCCTATGTATTCTGCTATGGGAGCTGTTTCAGTACAGTCATGAAAGGGGTACTGTATGTTCGCTTTCAAGACTACCGGTCTGTTATCTCATATTTTCTTAGTAGACCCGTTGTCCGGGCGGTTTAGATAAATGGGGATTTAAATTTTCGGCTGTCAAAACTACCGGTGTACTATTCCCAAATAAACAAAACACAGACATCACGCTATCACTAGATGGCCAGAAAATCGAGTTTAAGAATAGTGTTAAATACCTAGGTATGATCTTCGACCGAAAACTCACTTGAAAAGACCACACCGACCAATTAATTATTCGGTGTAACAAAGACCTGAACCGTATGAGGTGCGTATCGGGTACCAACTGGGGGGCCAATAAACATAGCTTAATCAAATTATGTCAAACACTCATAAGATCCAAAATAGACTACGGTTCAATTGCCTACCAATCAGCATGCAAGACCCAATTAAAAAGAATAGACAGCATTCAGTTTTCGGCCTAAAATGTAGCCACCAAAGGAACTCCTTTATGTAGTCTACAAATAGAAACCAATGAAAAACCCTTACATGTAAGACGAAAAGAGCTGTCAATGAAATATGCAGAGAACACAATAGCCAAGGGCGATAACCACCCATGCCACAAAATGTTTGGCTCAAAAACTGAATACGAATGCCTAAAAACAAAATAGCAAAAAGACTCCGCGTCACTCGGTTACACAATAGAACGATTATTCCAAGAACACGACATTCCTATCTCTTGTATCTCTGACACAGACAAGGTCAATAGACCACCATGGCAACTAATCACACCTCACGTGGACACGAATACACATAGCTACATCACCAAACAGGACAACCCAGAGCATATAAGGATCACTGCCCTCGAATATATTGACACACATTGGAAAAATCGCCTGAAAATATATACAGACGGCTCCATAAACACAAGCCACAATACAGGTTCTGCATTCGTTGTACCAGAACTCGGCATTCACGAAGGTTTCAAACTACCAGACATATGTCTGTATACACCACTGAATTAGTCGCCATAATCATGGGTTCTTCAGAGCCGACCGGTTTCCACCGTTATTCTTAGCGATTTCTTAAGCGGACTGATATCTATAGAGAACTTCAAATCCGACAGCAGACCTGACCTCATACACGAACTAGAAATTTTATGTACACAAATACGAGACAATGACATTGACGCCATTTTAGCTTGGATTCCCGCCTACGTGAACGTTAGGGGAAATGAAGCTGCCGATAGGACAGCCAAAGACAGCCTCACCAAAACTGCACCGACGTGCATATAGGACTAGGAACCAAAGAACAGAATTATATCGTTAAAAGCAGAATAGATAGTAAATGGGAAAAGGAATGGAACGAAGAAAACCGAGGTAGATGGCGACATAGTATTCTAGATAAGGAGAAAAGACGGAGTTGTGGATTCCAGCTAGACAGTAAACGTGACGACCGCATCATCACAAGATTAAGACTTGGCAAAACAGGACTAAAATCACACCTCTCTATGCTAATAAAAAACACATCACCGCTATGCTCCTCATGCAACAACGAAGAAGAAATGAGAGAACATTTTCTACTCAAATGCCCAAAACATGACCCCTGTAGCCGCATACTGGAAAACGAGCTCAAAAACATCAAGGTCCCTCTGTCGGTGGCTTCCATATTAAATCCTAAGCCTCCTCTTGTAAACAAGGTATACTCCACCTTACTAGCTTACATCAAATCGACTGACTATTACTCTACCATTTAATAGTATATGGTTACACCAGGAAACCAAAGATCAAATTTAAATAGATGTAGCACGTTTAAAGTCAAATCTATTTCATAGGGGCGGAAATAAGGGTCAGTGATCAGAAATGACTAGTCAAATTTGGACACTACCCAATCAAAAGGCCATAGCGTTAGCATAGACAAATTCACTGATCAAATTAAAAGCTCCTAATAATGAGCACCGATCAAAATGTGCTCCCTTTTTTCCAACCTTCATTAACGAATGTTAACCGTCCGTTTTTTCTAGCATGGGTAGAAGACTGGAGGTTATATCAAACATTCACAATCGGCTTTAATTATAATAATATTTTTATTTATACTATTTAGTTACCAAGGGGTCACGTCCAATCGATCGAGACGGTTTCTCGATAAACGAGTAAAACGGATAAATATCTCGTCTCGAAGGGTCCCGGTTTATCTCTATCGATTGCTGTCCCGGTTTGCTCCCGGTTTTCTCTCGAAGCGCAAGTCCATCTCGATCCTCCTCGAAATAACTCAACATGCTTCGAGAATGGAATCGAGATGTCATCAAATGAAAGTTTGAAGCATTCTGAAGGCGTATGCTTGGTATAAATATTGTCTGTCGCAGAGAGATTAATATCGGCGAATACATATACATTTAAATGAATTAGACTGGACATGAATCATTTAATATTATTTTGTTATTCCGTCTAGAGATCTGTAGTCACATACTTTCTCAGACAGCGCAATTCCTCTAAACGTTATGAATGGAAAGAAAGAAACATCGCCAAATGAAAATGTATAAACTGTCTCATTATTATTGAGTTATTCTGAACCGGTTTTTTAGAATTTTAATCACTTTATAAGACATGTCCATGCAGGAACTGCGAATTGAAATAAATTATGCAAGTCTAGGATAAAATCCCATATGTTCCTCTGAAAGTTGATCACAATGGGATTTCCCCCGTATATTCAGATATAAAGAGACTACGAAGATCACAAGTGTCTGGTAATTCAGTGAAAACCGGAGAATATAAACATAAACGCTCGATTCGAAGTTTTCGAGCAAACAAATGCGCCATCGTTTATAGTAAAATGTATGTAACCGTTGGTATAAAGCGTGATTGCCCTCTGAATTGGGCAGTAATTATACTTCCATTATTTCCTTAATTCCCTATACATGTGAAATCGGCAATAAATAATAGAACGTGGGTAAATTATCAAGTTCCCGCCAACAGTGCATGCTGTTTCAGTTTTTCTCATTCAAAAAAATTAACCCCTGTCCCTTCGCTTTTGTTTCAAGCCGACGGACAGGACCGTTTTCACAGATCGACTGGGGCGTGAATTACCAACACCTCTAGTTCCGATTGCCAGTATTTCCGCTAACCACTTCCAGGCAAGCTTATGCCAGAAATAAACGTTGTTGATATAATCTCCTTATTTAAACTATATCACAATACAGTAATTTTCAAAATGGAATCTGCAATGAATACTACCAAATTATAAAACATATTACACACCGAGGTGATTTACCAGTCAAGCTCTTAAGATGGCTTTCATTTTTCAGTTGAAACGATTCATGTTTTCTAAAAAAAAAAGATAGAACAATAATTAACGCATGCTTCCGTACCATTATTATCCAGATCATATCCAATTGATGTCATTTATTCCGCGACGGATACTTGTCAGATAAACAATCAGTTATCGATGTGAGAGCAGTTCACTAAATTTTTTTTCTCATAATTTATATATAGATAAATCAGAGTTTCCGTTTATTTGGATTCGCGAAACCTCAGGACATAGATATATCCAGTAAACGATGAATAACATTGAAAATATCATAAAAAAAAATCGTTTTCTGAATTATATTTTGGCCGCGATATAGGTAGGCGACGAGCACCCGTATAATATGTAACCTGCGCGACACTAATAGCCCGAGAAGTTAAGATAGGCCAAATTAACGGCAATAAAACACTGACATATTGAAACCGGGACCCCATTCGAGATTATCGATCAATTTCATAACCATCTCGAAAACCGGGACGTTTCGATCGAGATAGAACCGGGAGCAAACCGGGAGTTGTCGTCAGGGGTCCCGGTTCTGCCCTTCCGGTTTCAGCCGAGAAATTTCTCGATCCATCTCGAAGGCATCGAGAAAGTGCCTCGATTAATTGGACGTGACCTCTTAACTGATTTATTTATGTCCATAATTAATTATTGCTATTGACCATATGTGACTTAGATCACAATTGTGCCTGTCTGTGGCAAAGAATAACACACAAAAAAAACCCAGAAAACAAGAAACTACAAACTCTTCTATCCTTTGTAATACAGGCACAGCACACTGAAGACCACAGGCGAGCAAGACCAGACATGAAACAGAACACTGATGACGACGAAAATTATTAAACAGCACCATGAGTGACAACACCCCAGAAAGACGTCCTGAACTGACAAAATCAACTATCCACAAGACCAGACGCGCTACGCCTGAGACGCCCAAATGTTTAATGCAGAATATGATCCTTTGACTTTCAAGTAATATAGGACGCAGCCTGCCATCCTGTACACCGTTACGCACTCCAAGCACTGTTACAGGCACAGATTTCTGGAAGAACCCGCCTATGGTTCTCTCAGTTTTTCTGGACGGCTTTGTGTGTATGAAGGGGTACAAAGACAAAGGAATCACCCGCGCGACTACAATATATAATGAACATATATTTACCAATAACCTAAGCAAAAACTGACCGACGAACTTTTACAGTCAATTCTTCTCTTCTATTTATATCTCATTCAGTACTCTCCTTGTTAATCATCTATTTATTTAATTACTTATTTATTCATTTATTTATCTTTCTATTTTAAAATATAGCGCTTGTAAACATCAAACATGAAATGAGAAATGTAACGTGGAATTAAAATAAAACATTGAGTTGATGGGCCGCGAAATCCGTATGGGAAGCGGCCCTTAAACTGCAATTTCAATCAATCACGCAGTGCATTAGCCACTCTCTGTGGATGAAGACAGTTGTCTTTGAATGCTAAGAGAATACAGTATGTATCGCATTGCAGTAATCGCTTGATTTATTCTGAGTTTAGTGTAATAGTTTGACTGGTGACTGTTATCATTATTCTAGTGAGTATTTCGACACCGTCATCATCAGTGAACTCGAACGGATTGAAACACATGTTATCCACAAATCAAAATTTATCAGTAACGGCACAAGAGTGTCGTGAATAGTTTATGTAGTCAGAATTACGTCGTCAAAAATGGAAGGAATGCCTCTAAATTAGGGAGTGGGACAGCCTCCTCGGCGTTAAGATATATCTTCCTATGTATTCAGCTATGGGAGCTGTGTCATTACGACCATATAAGGGTACTGTATGTTCACTTTCAAGACTCGGTCTGCTACCTTCTATTTTTGTGAGAGGCCCGTTGGCCTAGTGGTTTAGATCGCCGACATATAGTGCTGGCGATTAGGTAACTCACTCTGGGAGTTCGAATCCCGCTCGGGACTCGACCAATTTTCTACTCTAGAATCTGTGTTATACTAGGACAGTGTAGTCTCAAAATAACGAGCTTACTGTGACAGGATCACTTTCTAAATGACAAAATATATCTTCCTAATGTTATTATCGATAATGCAATGCAATGGCGCAAACTTGGTGAATGACGGTGCCTGACAAGTAACTGAAAAAATGTACAAAAACAAATACAGGAAACAACATATGACAAAAGAACATGATTGACCATGTTGCATGAACAAGAACAAGAACTGGTCTCCAGACAATCTCTATTGCTCCAAACTTCAAATATTTAATGTTGTATTTTGAGTAAAAAAATGACAAAAAAAAACTGGAATAAAATGAGACTCTGAACTCAATTCCTCAAATCTTAAACGGGTTGTGTACATTGATAGTAATCCGGAAAAGTTTATATTGATGTATCTAGAGACTGTATGTGAATGAATTGTATGTGAACTTCTCTCCATATTAAAGATCTCACAGTGTGCAAATACTATTCTGCTCGTCGATTAATATCGTGCTGTACACTCACATAAGAAACTAATGTTATCACCAGCAGATTAACATTGGGAACACAGATGCATGTGTGGGAGACAGAGCATGTCTTACATAGACAGAGGTCAGACATAGTATTGTACTGTTTTATATATAGAATGAGAAACAGAGTATATGACTAAAACGTAGTTAAGTTTCAAGAAGAGCATACCAACCAGAATGTGGTGGTCCGTTGTGGTAATTAATAGTAACCGTCGAAAGAAGCCCGTTCTGCTATCAATGACGTCAACCTTCGTGCCTCGCTTTGACGTAAATACGCCGAAACAAGATGGTCAGATACTATGATAGAGATCAGAATCCTAACGAAGGTATGCATCTTATAGAACGATTGAGTAGTTTTGTGGCCTAGACATAACATGGATTGCTATTGAACGAAGGAGTAAGGATATTGAATGACACGTTGCACAGATTAATAAAAGTCAAAGAGTAAATCTTATATGCTTTGACTACATAGGCTAGCATATAACACATGATACAGAGTTCTGTGTATGGTTGAGTTTGAAACGTTTGGTGCATGAAGCATACTAGTCTGCTTGGCGTTTAGTTCATATTGAATTGATCGGTCATTCAGGTTGTTGCTGTGATGAACGATTTGATTTCCAACGAGGAAAAAATAAATGTCTTCCAGTCGTCATCTGGGTTGTAATGATGTTCATTTCAGTTATTTATATTTCGATGCCTCTATTAAAGCTTATGCTTGTATATGTACGGATATTATGAACCAGTCATTCATCTATACTATCCAGTGAATGGGCGCCATTCGGCTGTGCTTTATTTTCAAGGACGGTGGTAAATCTGTATGAATGGTTTTACGCCTACCAGATAGCTAGCTGCTGGAATTGAAAATTAGTTCTCATTCAGATAATATTTCAAACCCCGCTGTAATGACTGGCGTGCCAGGTATCGTTAGTCTTCACCAGCCGCGGATGAAGATTTCCGTGGTTTATAAGTCAACCTATGGACTATCATATTACAAGCGTCTGGTCCGTCATTCATAATTCAACCATCGTCCATTAAAGAATATCCGCGTCCATAATCCAAAGACCTATTCCATATTTCATATAACAGCATTAGCACCAAATTCACAAAATGCATTCATAGTATACATACACATCGGCTAGAATCTGTTGAGCCAGACCTTGCTTGATTTTTCAGGTCCACCATGAAGCCCCGAAAAAGTTTATCTGTATCGGTTGGATTATTTTCATCAAATGGGATACCATATGACAATACATTTTGTTTCGTTTATATCCTTGAGTAATCTCTGTCGTCTATACATTCCTGGAGTTTTTCTTTAGTCGCATTCAATCGACGTTTATTTTCATTTCGTTTATTTTCGTTGGATTATTTTCATCAAACGAGATACCATAGGAAAATACATTTTGCTTCGTGTATATCCTTGAGTAATCTCTGTCGTCTATACGTTCCTGAAATTCTTCTTCAGTCGCATTCAATCGTCGTTTATTTTTCTCCATGGCGGCCTCGTATATTGAGTCTCGGGCATCGACTTTTGCAATGCTACTTTGAGCTTCATGAAGGTCGTGCGTCACATGTTTAAGATCGTCGACTATTTAGTCCACTGTATCGGAGAATTTCAAGTCAAGAGCATTTAAAATTTGTTCAACTCCAGCCGCAATTGTTGTAGAAACCGATATGGCCGCCGTACCTGTAGTTGCCAGTGCCGCGTCACCTGCGGTGTCGTCCGTGTAAGGAGAGTCTGTGTTCGAGGCTAACACAAGGTTTCCAGATTCAGGCCTATTTTTCAGATTATATCCGTTTCACTCCCCGTGGTTTTAACCACCGATTTATTTTAGATATAAAATTATGCGGTCTTGGAGGCATTTAAGTATGATAAATATAAGTGACCTCTTAAATCTTCAGCATTGGTCAAACAGTCACTTTCACTCTTCCGGCATGTTGAAATTCGTGAGTATCGACGTGTAAGTGTTGTCGATTCTTCATTATTTGGTCCCTTCGCCACCACGTGAGGCGTTGATGTATTGTGTTACATGTTACATACGCATACATTTGTAAGAGCGTATTATCCAGGTTATAAAGACACATTCACCAGTTATTAATATAATGACTTTGTTATTGAAGACAAAATTCCATATACTTAGGTTACAATGTCGTCTTGTATTTCAATATAGATAATACATGTAGCTACAGTCCTCAGCTTGATAGACATACATGGTGAGACACATACGGTTTACTTTCTGGCGCAATGTCCAAAGGTTGTACTATGCTCTTCTGTGTGACACTCTAACTCTGGGCCACAGGGGCACATTTCATCGCCAACATTTTTGGTCATGCAAAACTCGTGTTCTCGTAGTAATGGTGCACAGGCTATACGATACGTTGGTCTTGGTCCGGTAAATTCAGGAATATACATCATAGTCTACAACCAGCACAAAATTAAGGACAAATAATATCTACTCAGCCAGGAAAATATCCAAATTATATCCATGTAATTTACTGTGTGAGATTGTGCCAGACTGGGGCACTCATTAATCATCTGAATGAGCCTGTTTGCTAACATCTGCCCCAGACTGGACTCCTATGCCTTTATCCCAGCGTTTTGTCTAAGTTATATCATAGTGAGAGGACACTATTTGTAAATGTTGAAATACACACTTTTGGATATACTAGTTAAGGAATATGTAATCAAACTAATTTGAAATTTGTCATGAAAACACAAACATTCTCAAAATTATAGAAACTAAAACGTCTTAACTAATGTCACGTCCAATGTGAACTGAAGAAGTATATCGCACATACCTGTTTTACGCAGCATTTCCCATCGCCACATGAATTTGACATTTTGGGGTCGCAATCATGATGGACGTCAATCAAAACACCATTCACGGTTTTCAATGCTGCATTGGCCAACTGTAAAATTCATATAATCATGCAAATGAGTACTAATAGTTGCATATGAACTTATTGTTAATATCATCTCACTTTCAACGAATTAGATTCTCTTTTTTCATATTAATTCCTATCTAGATAGGTTGTTGCACCCATGTTTTGATAAATGTTTTGTTATTAATGAATCGTTATGGATGTCAACAGTCTATCAACTGCTATTCGTGTCTTCTTTATTAATATAGTATTATAATAGTTGCTGTTTCCAGGTATGTCCTATATTTTGAACGGGATGTCCCACAGGGGCATCTCCATTTGGGCATCCCATTTGGGCAAATGCCATTTGCGATATGGTACCTTGTGTTTTCTTCTGTGTGATGATTCATTTATAGGTAGTTTTGTGATTCATGTATTATGCGGACGATCCGATATATTTTCATGTATAGAAACGAACATAGCATAGATCACATGGTGTTCTTTGCTATTGAATTGAAAAATGGGGCTTCACTCGATTTTTTCTTATGTATTGAAATAAAATAAGGCTTTTGAATTACGAAATTCAGGCCAGTTTACTGAAAATCACTTTGATAACAAGCGACTTTCTTTGCTGTTATTTCGCAAACCAAGTGCATACAACGTACATATTATTATACGGAAACTTATTGTAATCAGGTGCCTAAACCTGTAATCCGAACGTTGACTTTTTTCTCAATCTATGTTTTACTAGCTAAAAAATGTCAAGGGAAATTTACTCACCCCAATCATTACAACACATAAGGCGATGAAAAGTATAGTCTTCATATTGGTGACGTATAGAAGTTGTCTGTAGAAATCTCGAAGTAAATTATCTGTTTAGCTGTCGTCTTTTATACAGTGAAGTAACCCGGATAGGATTACCACATGTTACATTCTCAAACGAGATACAGTGATAAGTTGTCAAGAACATATCACGAAGTTGTGAGAATATATCACGGTCTGTGTCAGTTTGAGCTATTTGTATATCCAGACTAATTTGTGCACATGCAATTTATTGGAATGTTAAATTGTATTCTTATACCAATCATTTACGCAATCCAAGAAGCATGTGGCGGTGACAGGTTAATTCAGTCGATTTTTTGGTGACACGGCACATTGAAAATAGATCAAAAGAAGCCATGGTCAAAGCTATATGTACAGTCTAAAAATAGGTTGCACGATACAATTGGAATGTCTGGTCCATGTCCGCCAATTTTCTCCTTCATACATATACGAAAATTTAAATACACATGTACACTGTTGAATGCAAAATCTACCTTGAATGAAACAGTTTTCATCTGAGGCTGCAGTGCGTACCATATCAAATGAATATCTTCAGTTAAATAGAAAACAAATCCTAATTTGAGAACATCTGTTACTTCTAACTAAAATGTGAATCACTTTATTGCCGATTGCCCATCATCTTACAGTACATAAACCATCATCTTACAGTACATAAACCATCATCTTACAGTACATAAACCATCTCATGTACAACAACATAAACGATGGAAGTTAAACGATAACATGTTTTATATGTTTGATATGAATACAGGATGTAACCAATATATGAGGTTTAGGCCCCCTCTTTATTCGCACACGATCGTGCGACTTAAAAAATGACAGGCGTCTGAACAGCAAGCGTCAGATCCGACATTCAATATTCAACCGTCGTCCATAAAATAATTTCCGCGTCAACAATCGAAACATCATTTTTTTATGGCAGCACCAATGCCAAAATATGTATGAAATAAAGAAAAAAATAAATACAGATGGTTTCCTACAAGAGAGAAACGATCAACAGTTTTCAATGATGACTGCAAGATACCATTATTATTCAGATCATATCCAGTTGGTGTGTCATTTATTCCGAGACGGATACTAGTCAGATAAACAATCAATTATCAATGTGAGCGAAGTTCACTAAATGATATATTCATAGTATTGTAGTGAGAATAGGTTTTCTCACTTGTCAGTAATAGATTATAACAGACTATTAACGAACATTAGGTCAGTGATGCAGGGGAGACAAGTGCTTTATTATCACAAGAGTTGTCTCCTCTCTCTCCCCTTGGTTGGTAGAGGGCGCTGATTGCCCTCTAGCCAATGAGAGTAACTCGCGGGCTTTGTCAAGAAGGCAGAGAAGATACTGGACTTGAGACTGACAGGACGTGACCGACGACTTCTCTCAGGGTTTTAACCGGCAGGTAAGCCTGTCTCCTATACTGGCTGATATTTATGTAGCTGAAATTACTACAATTGGTGATCAGAAGTTAAAGTATTAAGCGTGGATTTGTGGTTATTTTTAGGCAAATTTACGTCTTGATGGCGGTCTGAATGCAGTGTCCAGATCGGCGGCCATTTTGATGTTTTGAAAATTTGGGTGTGAAAATCTTCATTTCGGAGTCCTGACTAACTTGTTGGCTTTCATTTACGATTGGGTAGATATAAGCTGGAAGTGCTTTACTTTATAAAAGGGGTTTTCTGAAAATTTGAGCTTCCAGCGAAGTTCTGGAATATATTTTTTTCTCGTCGGCATGGTCACGTTTTTTTTCGCGAGTTCAACACTGTTCAATGGCCGATTTTGCAAATGAAATTGATTTGGCTTTCATTGGTTGTGAACTAATGATTATACAGCAATAGTTGTCAAGCTCTGTGCAATATATGGTATGGTTTGACAATGATTGTTTCGTGAATTTAGCCGAGAACTGTCCGTGTTGTATTGTGACGAAAATTAGACCCTTGATAATCTTCTCTTTCGTCAGATCGGCTTTATTTGCCAAATTTGTCTTGGTGTAATTTATCGCGAGTGAAGCGGGGTTATTTTGAACTACCCCAGTTTACAATTTGGTTTGAGTTCGCGTTCTTTTTGAAAATTTTGCGAGTTTACTGACACGTTGTTGTTGTTCATTTGGAACAACAACGACAGTAACTTGAAGGGTAACATTCGGGAATAAAAAGGAATAGGATTGTAATTGTTTAGGTTGGTTAGACGGCCAGTATAGCAGGCAAACTTGCCTGCTGGTTGCCTTCAATATTGCACCTTAGATTTAGCTCGGGTTTTGTATGATTTTGTGAATTTTGATGTATTGATTTTTCAGAGGTAGTATTTGGTAGGGTAAATTAGGATTAGAAGTTGGGATAAAGGTTTTGACAGGTGCAATATTTGAATGGTTTATATGTTAATGTTTGTGTTGTCATGTATGTGTACCGGTATTGTTTGTGTGTCCATATGTGTATTTTTGTTCATAGTCCTGTCCCATGATAATTTTTTTTTTATGTACTCAGTGATTGTTGGTAATGTTGGGGATTTGGAGAAGATTTTGAGCATGGGATGAAGTTTTAGTGACTGAATGCGGTCAGATTAGTCATTTCCTTTCGGTTCAGATGCAAAATTGGTATTTGCGTCATTGATATTTCTTTTCAATTTGTGAACTGAATTTGTCATTCTTGCTGTGTCACTGGTGAAATTTTGCACGGTTGTCTTATCGGGACTTGTTCGTGGGAGTCTTTAGCACTGTCAATTTCTGTTGGCTATTTTTCACTGGTGTGGTCGACTTAAAATGTATAGCAAAAACTACGTTGACTTTTCCAGTGGTCAGTTTTTGTGAATTTGATTGGGACATTAACTGAAAATCTATGGCCTAAGGCTAGAGTTCAATTTAGTAATTTTTGGAATTCGCCCAATTTCATTGTCAAGTTCATCTGGCTATTGCCTGGTAGCTATTGCGCGAGGGGTTGGCTGGTGCTTACAGTGAATGTGGGGAGTTTCTCTCATTTGATTGAAATTCTTGCTAGCCATGGCATAGAACATTCAAATTAATGTTTCAATAGATTTGCTAATATATTGGTACCTAGTTTTTTTTTTGGACTTGGTCAAAATTTATCCTCATAGCTTGGCTACTAACTTCGTGGCTTTTCGTGAGGTGTTACTTGTGGTTGAATGCTACCTGTGAGTTTACATAGCGAATACATAAATTGCTGGTGTTCATGCTGATTTGGTGAGTTACACTGTACAAATTGAATTGACCTCCTATTCTGTGGTGGTCAATATACACTGTAAACCTTGATGGTGTACTCAATGGTGACTTACACTGTAAAAAGGGTGAGTGGTCAGTGTTGCTGAAATACACTCAGTATTTTGAGAATAATAAATTTTGAGTTTAAATAAATGGTCAATATTTTGGTGGTGGGATGTTAACAAACTTGTACCATATTTAATCAGATTTTGATCTGGTGGATGTGGTTGATTGATGTTTATTACACCACAAACTCTGATTGTATTTTGTGATTTGAGTGTTGACATATCGGCGCTACACCCAATTATATTGTGGTCTGGTGGTGTTAAGTGGCACCATCTGATTTTGGTTGAGTGATTGGTGTTTATTAAAACGCACTCTTACATTTAGTTGAAGAAAAAAATAAATAAAAGCAATTGGTGTAGCATCAACATTGCACTCGATTAGAGTGTAATCGGGTATTGTTGGGCAACACCAGTAGATTTTGGGAACATTTGAAGGGCATTTATTAAATAGGCAACCATAATTTAGTGATTGCAAAATGCCAACTCTGTGTGTTTTGATCCTATTTATTTTGGGAAATAGACTTTGATCGTTGATAACTAGGTCACATTTGGTATTGATTGACACCATTTGATGATTGTTTAGTATTCAACACCCATACTATTGAGCCATTAGGCACTAACTGGGCTACTAGCGACCGCTATTATTTTGTATTTTATTTGGCTTGGTTTGTTTCTAGTTTTTGGACTTCACAGGGAAGTTGCAACAACGCGTTGACTGCGGTAACGCGTGATGCACTTGTTTTGAAGGGTCTTGTTCTTTTTCATTTTTCCTCGTGGGTTTGAGTTGAATAAGCACACTAGAACGCATTGACTGCGGTAACGTGTGTGCGTTTAGCTCATAAGTGCTTCATTTTTTCATTTGTTTCAGTGAGTTTCTGGAGCGGAACTCACTGAGTATGAGTAGTTGACACAACTACTTATTTCTGTTTTATACAGAAAACAGAATTGTTGTACAGCCATTGCTGTCAAGTTGGTTGACCGGTTAATTTTGAGCTGCGCATTTCATTTTTCCTGCAGCTTGATTGGAATTTATTGCAGCTAGATTTGTACCAGTGGAGGCGAGTCTGGTTGATAGTATTTTGGCAAATCAAGTAAGGCAGGTAAATTTATTTCATGGCAGCCATTTTGGAAGTGAGTATTGCAGTTTATTGAATATTTTCATTTACATTTTTGTGGAGTCTCGCAATTCACACCATGACAGAACTGGTACCAGTAGACATATTGACGGCACATACTGAACAAGTCCATGAGAATTACTTGATGGAGAATTCTCTTATTAGTGGGGTAGATGGTTCCAGTTGTCCCAAGTATGTTTCAGAATTAATTGAAAAACATGTAGGGGAATTGCGAACTGAGATGGAAAATCACATTCAAAATTTAAGGGGGGAAAGGGAATCTGTTGTTCAGAGTCTCTCTCAGAGCTTGCGAGAATGTGTTACCAAAATCGGTCAGCTGGTATCTAACCAGGAGGGGATCTCTGAGTGCGTGAGAGAATGTGTTCAGAATGTTTGTAAATTGGAGAGCTGGGTGGGACCGGAATTGACAGGGATGGAGACAAGATTAGGGGCAGGGGTAACCAACTTGAGTGAGCAACTGGGAATGATTATGACAATGATGCAGGATCAGGGGACTAGTCCAATGGTTAGAGGGGTGCGGGCTGATGCTAGTTCAGTGCAGACTGGTGATGGTGCTGTTAGGCTGTCAACGGGTAACGTTGAGCAGGAAAATTTGTCTGTGGTCAATGTTGTGCAAACGCCGGGGTTGGGGGGTGCGGAATGTAATTCTGGCGAGGGTACCCAGCATGCACATTATATGGATGCATGAGTGGTGAATGCTTGTGAGGGGTCAGGGCATCATCAGAGTGTGGAGCACCCTTCTGTGCCCATATCTGACCCTTTCGTCACTTCACATAGTAAGGTTGGGGAGGAGCGCAAAGGTAGCCATTCCTCTCCATCCTTCAGGCATTGCTCATGGTCAGGAGGACAAGGGAGATAATTTAATAGGGTCAAATGTTTCGCAGCCTATCCGGCAACATAAAGCGAGTTTGAGATCGCGTCGACTTCTCCGTGATCCTCCAACAGTACGCTGGCGTAGCCGTAGCCCTATAACATCACGTGGCCGTAGCCCCTCGGCATCACCTTTTACACGTAGTAGCAGCCGTCCACTTCCGAAAACATCAGTTTTCTCCGGCGATGCCAAAGGTTGGTCGCCGTTTAAAATTAAATTTGAATTAGAAGCTCAAGATCGGAAGTGGAGCAAGGCCAAATCTCTAAAGCGGTTGACTGAGTGCATGCATGGCAAGGCCATCGAGTATTACTCTTTCTTACCGAAAGCAGTTTGTAATTCTTTCAATGAGCTGTTTGAAGCCTTAGACAAACGGTATGGCGATCTCGAGCCTCCTCAGGCAATCCGACATCGGTTGCAGGTGGAGGAGCGGGGGGCCGATGACACTTTGGCTGATTTTGGTTTTAGGTGTGTTCATTTAGCTGTGAAGGGGTATCCGGGGGCTCCACGTGAGTTAGTCGAATCAATAGCCGTGGAGCAATTTTTCAAAGGTTGTCATGAACCACAGGCTGTAGTTTTGTTTGCTATGGAGAAAGACCCCAAAACTATTCAGGAGGCGTTGACATGTGTGAACGCCTCACTGTATAATCACCAAGTCGTGAATGTAGCAGGGGTCCATCTAGTTTCCACAGAACTCGAGCCTGTGGGAGGGGATTTTTAACGGGAGGGTCGGGGTGAGTCTCCATTGAGACTTGCTAATTCTCCCGAGCTACCGGTAGCCAGTGAAGCCCCTATTAACAGACTTACCGGTTACTCGTGTGGGAAAAATGGGCATAAGAGCTTCCGATGTCCCCAAGTACGATGCCATCTTTGTCGCCAATTAGGGCACATAAGTCGAAGTTGCCCCGTTCGCACTAATCTTGATGGGTTGGTTACCACGGGAGGACCTTGTCGGATTGTGCCGGGTCGACTGCTGCCGTTAGAGGCATTACCGTGTCTGGGGCTCGGGAGGGGGCAATGGTAGTTCCGGTCGGGGTCGGGTCCGTTCCAGTGAGTGCGATAGTGGATACTGCTTCTCAGGTAACAGTGATGAGTCCGGAATTAGTTGGAAAGTTAGGGCTTACTCCACTCCTATTAAGCTAACTGGTGCATTTCAGGGTACGGCCAGTATGGGAATGTTGGTTCGACAGGTTCCCCTTTCCATTGCACGGTTTAACTGTTTTGGAGACATGATTGTAGCCCAGGTGGTTCAGGATTTGTTACTGGGCTCGGATTTTCTGTCTGCTTACGGCTGTGTTGTTGATTGTTCCGAGTGAGTCTCCATTGAGACTTGTTAATTCTCCCGAGCTACCGGTAGCCAGTGAAGCCCCTATTAACAGAGTTACCTGTTACTCGTGTGGGAAAAATGGGCATAAGAGCTTCCGATGTCCCCAAGTACGATGCCATCTTTGTCGCCAATTAGGGCACATAAGTCGAAGTTGCCCCGTTCGCACTAATCTTGATGGGTTGGTTACCACGGGAGGACCTTCCTTGTCAGATTGTGCCGGGTCGACTGCTGCCGTTCGAGGCATTACCGTGTCTGGGGCTCGGAAGGGGGCAATGGTAGTTCCGGTCAGGGTCGGGTCAGTTCCAGTGAGTGCGATAGTGGATACTGCTTCTCAGGTAACAGTCATGAGTCCGGAATTATTTGAAAAGTTAGGGCTTACGGGACTGTCATCCACTCCCATTAAGCTAACTGGTGCATTTCAGGGTACGGCCAGTATGGGAATGTTGGTTCGACAGGTTCCTCTTTCCATTGCAGGGTTTAACTGTTTTGGGGACATGATTGTAGCCCCGGTGGTTCAGGATTTGTTACTGGGCTCGGACTTTCTGTCTGCTTACGGCTGTGTTGTTGATTTTAAGAAGAAGGCCCTGGTCATTGGGAACATGGGGGTTCCTGCAGTGAAATGCTAATGCATGCTGACTGGTTTGGACAGAGCCTTAGTTTAGTTCTGTTTTAGCATTGGTAATGTTAGGGGGGCAATGCAGATTGACAGTGGGCATTGGCATGAGGTGCCATCTAGCACACTGTTTTGAGTTGATTTTGATGTTGGTGATGTCTTTGTATTTTGATGTAGGTGATGTGGCATTTTGGTTTGAAGTTGTGTAGGTTGTTTTTTGGTTTTTGGGGGGAAAGATAAAAAAATGATAAAACGTCTGACAAGAAATCTGTGATATGTGTGGATGTTGCATAATGGTGTGTTGGTGGATTTGTGATGTGTGGGCCTATATTTTAGAATGATTATTTTTGGAGATTGAGTGTTCAGTAGTGTGTGGTGTGTGTACCTATTTTAGAACAGTTGGTGTTTTGGGAGAACATGTGATGTGTGTTGGAAAAATGTGCAGTGTGTGTTGCGTGGTTGTGTGATGGAGATATGTTCAATTTTTAGGGGGTTAGGAGAATGGCTTGAGTGTAAGTGTGGAGTGGATGGGGTTGTGGAATGGTGGGTTGGGTTAAATTTTATCTGTGGGTTCAACCCTCACGGTTGGCACATCATTCGGCAATGGTTAAATGGTGTTAAATGTAAGTTACTTGGATGCTATATGAGTTTTTGCCGAGGAGAGTGCGAATTGTGAGGGATGATTTAACAAGGGGAGAGAATGACGGGGCAATCCATGTTGGAGACACAGGGCCGGGGGAGTTTGTGGCCACAACTCTGCTTGTGTCTTCTCTATGGAAGCCCCAGTGCGTTATGTACCGGTGTTTGTCATCGTTTGTCAACAAACTTCATGAGTTAAAAAAATGTAGGCTATACTCATCTGAACAGCCAGAAACGTTTCGAACAAACCCTGATCAGGCGATGTAGAATCGGCCATACACGATTAACTCAGGAACATTTAGTAAAAAAGAGCCAGTCCCAAGGTGTGTATTCCATGCCATGAAAATCTCACGGTGAAACATGTTCTTATCGAATGCATAGATTTTAGGATATTAAGAGATGTTTTTTATCAAGCGACTACTTTGGAAGATATTTTTAGTCGGGTGAGGAAGGATTGTATGTTGGGTTATTTGAGAGAAATCGGTTTGTTACATAAGTTTTAATGTGTGTATGTTTTAATGCGTTGGATTACTAAGTTATTGGCTTGAGTACTTAGAATTTTGTTTGATCGTCGCTATATAGCTGAAATATTGCGGAACGCGACATTAACCCTTAATTCTCTCTCTCTTAATTATGATATTATTATTCATATATACTCTACTCCGTAATATTATTATGAGTTGGAGGAGAGTATATATAAATAATAATATCATAATTATTAAATGACCAATGACAAGCCCCTGTGACAAGAACATGTATTATCGATAGCTTCACAACTCTATCCCTCTTAAAACAAGATGATGGGGCTTTGAAAAAACACCAAAGCACCATTTTGGGTGATCTTAGTCGCTGTTATCTATAAGTAGAAACCTCTAAAGATATTAAAACTTCTAGAATTCACAATTTGGATATCGCCTCTACAACAAACAATTACATTGCGTGAGCGAGGAATTTTTATGGTGTTACAATTACCTTCATAGTAAAAACTCGAATCACGTAAGGCCGAGTCACAGACTCTGTAAGGTACAGATACAGACCGGTTCTCGTATATAAAGTCCGTGGTTGGGATTATAGGCTGCTGTCCGTTTCCGGAGTTGAGAATTACGGTTTTATTTTATTTTTTGTCGTGGCGAGAATATTCCGTGAAAAGAGACGTGAAAAGAAAGTCAGATAAATTGCAGATAAATTGAGTTTTACTGTGTCATAGAAAGTTTATCAGGATAAGCTGAACTATCCGGTTTTGGCCCGTCTTTTGTTCTGTGTGGAAAAGACGAGACTCGTGTGCTGTTTATGTAGACGACTGCATGTCCACGATCCTTTTTAAGGGTCAAGAGAAGCGGAAATTTTCTGTAGCTGTAAACTGCCTCAATATTCCCGATTAGCAGTGCAGAATTGAGAGCGAATAGCCATATTCACTCTGTGGGATATTGTTACTATGACACTGCTAAATTCAATTTTCACTTTGATTGCGAGAATAAGAACTAATTTCAAATGAGAATCATTGACAGTTCTGTTTGAGCATACATTATCAACCAATCAAAGAACTCACCATTTTGTCTACATGCACCAAAGTATTACAGACAAACAGTGCAGATTGCTGTTTGTGGTTTACAGCCTTTGTTAGACAAATCCTGAAGTCTTAGAGTGAATGGCTCTACTAAGGCAACCAGCCAGAAGACAAAGGGACAATGGATCCAAGTCCAGACGTTTTCTGAGTTCGATTGAATTCAGACAATATGTTTGAGTCTATGTAAATGTCAGCTGTGTGTCTTAGAGAGGAAACTTGATTCTTATTAATCTATGTGTCATACATTCGGGTACCTTGCCCCTTAAGGTGTTAGTTGTTGTTGTTACAGGGCATTTCGGAAACTGCTGAAAAACTTATGCCTGAAGAAAATGACGTACGTACGTTGCATGTGCAATGCATAAAGTTTCTGGACATGTGTAAATGTTAAATATTGAGCATGGAAGCATGTAACTCAATAGTAAAGACGAACATTACAATTGGGCTAGGAGGATGAAACTAACCATATTTCATGGCCAAGCTTTACCAGAAAAAAAAGTCTAAAATGTTTAAACTGGTGAAAATCATCGGGCCTGGATTTTCCCGGAATGTTCTGTATTTTTCCGCCCAATGAGGGGAACGACCTTGGAGAATTGAACCGAATCGAAGTAACTGTGATCATATCGTTGTGAGTGCCTATTCCCAGTATGATAACACCACTGATTCGAAAATGAGTAATTGCTCTTTCTGTGAGTCCTGACCGCGCAATAAAATGCCAAATAGTAACGATTTAGTGTTTTACTTTATTCTAAAACAACTTCAACATAGTCACCATACGGTGGGTACAGGTCCATTTGTGTGTGAGTACAGGGTAAATAATGAATTTCAATCACCGTTCTTAATTTGAACGGTGTTTGAAGTTAGCCAGATTCCACTTATGATGCTCTGTGGCATCAGGCAAATTTTTTAGAGTACGGTAGCAAAAAAACTATACATTTCGGAGAATGATCAAGTAACGTCCGTCAGAATTGGTGAAGAAGTGAAACGTCGTAATCCATGCAGTCGACGTATATGGCGACTGCAAAATAAACATTAGGTCCGTTTATGGCGACGTTTGAAAATCTACCTCGTCTAAAACATACTGGTATTTCCCATGGACAGGGTATCGATATATACAGATGCATAGTTATAGAAAACTCAAGATATTATACATGTACATGTAGTCGAATAAGTCACAAATCATACATTTACATTTACACTACATTCTGTCGTTTATAACCAGGTCACCTTTAAATATGCGACGCCAAATATTGATGAAACTGAGCAATGTTTGTGTAGAGCAGACAAATATTATTCATCAGAGATGCGTAATATCCTGAAGGTCCATTAGTCATGTCTTCACAAATATGAAATTGGATCAAGCAGAATCCATGAAATATTGCTTTATCTAAATTTGACCATATTCTAGCATTTTGAAAGAGATTGTTTTAAATCCCACCGTCTTTGACGTGAACGAGTCTTTTCACACATAGCACTGACAAGCACAACCTATGACATCTACAGACGCAATGAATAGACGGTTAGCCAATCAACATCCCATTTCTCATGTTCAGGGAACTAGTATTGATCAGCTTTTCGGGACCTCGTCTGTCAAGAGGGGGATGAGACAAAATGACATCGTCTTCTGTTCTGTTTGGGTTTAACCTTAGTCGGCTTGTATTCTTCATGTCAGAATACCTATAGATATTTTCGAGTATTCGAATCTATTTTTCCCGAAGTGCAGGTATCAAATATTCAGATAATACAAATCGTTCAGATACACATGGATCCATTTTAGAACTCTTTCTATTATATATTGGGGAGAAGGATTATTCACTTGGATTGACGAAATTATGGTGTGATTCTTGGTCTTTCTTCTAAGATTATACTTGGGATTATAGTGTCGTGTGAATAAGGTTGTTCAATTGTGGACGTTGAAATTGTTTAAAGACGATATCTAGCTTTAGCACTATCTGCCCTGGGCTATTTGGGACCTGTTTAGCCCCCCTAAATATTGTTCTTAATACTCATTGATCCAGGGGGCTAAAACTTATCACACTATACCCTTGGGCCAAGCCCTACCAGATAATGCAATCAAACTCAATGATGACCGTTATAATGACGTCACAGTGACGTCATTTTAATAATTTGATATGAAATAAAACAGTCTTTGCCCACTTTTCATCGCAATCTGTAGAAAAATGACGACCTGTTCCCCACATGGGCGCCATTTTGAATTTACCCATGATCCTCTCCTTGGCGGTTATGTAGATATGCTCAAAATGGCCCAGCCTGATCAAATACAAAGCCACAGAGAGTCAGCTCTCATTTTCTTATTTATCGCTTTATTCTAAGCATCTTGTCAATCACGATGGTCGGAAAAGTTTCCCGTGATCGCTTTATTGTATATTTTGGGTGATTCAGACATCCCTGGACTAAATACAAACTGCCACATTCTGGGGTGATATTAATTAAGGTGGACTGCAGAAATAAACAGGTCAATACTTTCACACGATTTTTATTTACAAATAGCGTTATGCTATCAGAAAATCGACATGCATTCTGCGAATTTGCGTGGCTTCGTTGCAATTAGAAATGGACATGATTTTCATCCACGGAATTTAGGAATTAATCATCCGGCATCATGTTAATGTGGTGGTAAATTGCACATTACACTCGAACTGTTTAGTACAAAACGACAAAACGATATTTGAGAACCAACATAGTTTAACATTATTGAATATTTCATAATTTATCCTCATCCGTGTGACGAAAATATGGTTTCATCTTACATTTACATTTGAATTATAAAGAAAAGATGCGTGCGTTTTGGGAGATATGTTCCCAATACAAGTGTATGGTACGGTGATATCTAAGACAGTCTGCTGGTAGCTTGTCCAGGAGGGCCTGTACTTTCGACTTATATATTAACAAGATGAGCTGTACCATGTAAGTGAAAGTTATGGGAACGGAATAATCTGACAGATAAGTCTTACTAGGTGTAGCACAGAACTTTGTAGATAACCACTGGCATTCCGCAAATGTATCCTTTTTTGGTCTACGTCAGTTATAGCTGGCGAAGTCTTATGGAACGCACATTCTCCTGCTCTTTTTCCTAGCAACATTTCTTACGTGTATTTGCCAATTGGGCTCTTCTGAATATTTTGAATACCAGGGGCAGACCAGGATGTGATGTGACATTTTGAAGATCTTTTTTCCTGGAATATCAATGACAAATTAGGCCCGTTTGTTGTCGATATAATAGTGTGTATCATTATTTGTTTAACGCGGTACGAACCACGATTTGCGCTGAGAAGACGTGAGCAAAACAGGAGCGATTGATATCTTGAGCATGACTACTGGCGGAATATCAAGTCATATTATCATATCATTTGAGGAGCATCGAACAATTCAACCAATACTAATACACGTGAATAGTATGTGTACTACATCACTTAATATATTATATATTGAATATCTCTGATGATGAATGTTCTGTCTTCTTCCTATGGTTCGGTAATTTGACAAGCAGCCAGAGGATGCTAGGTCCCCCGCCAAAATGGCAGCAATATTGATAAGCGCTGTCGGTTTCAGAAGATATTCATGAGGATGGCAACAGCTACTTCACAGGCGTAAGAAGCAGAGGGGTCTTTCCACCTTCCCAGGTTTTGAGATCAACTCCGAATGGCTGACTGAATGTTGATTGCTACTGTAATATATTTTCTTTACCATGTAGCATGAAAATTATGTAACCGAAATGCAACCCCAAGAGACAACTCATGGCATATTATCTGCAAACTAAATTTGACAAGAATATGAAGGCATCCTCAACCTATTGCCCAGAAACCAAATTTAGACTTTGCCACAAGGAGTCACCACCTGTAGGTGCAAGCAGGCAAAACACAATCCCAAATGACATATCATGTCATGGTATCGGCATATGAACTTTGAGACTCTGAAGAGGGGTCCTCAATTTATTGCCGGTACTATAGATGCCCACCAGTGTTCATGTTATTTGGGGCGGGTGAAATATGAATACAAAATTTGAGAATAATCTGATGAGCAGTTGCCAAATTATTGCCCGGAAACAAATTTTTCCACCAGGAGACGCCACCTGTAGGCAGAAGCGGGAAAAATACAATCCCAAGGAACATGGTATCGTGGGGACATCTGCATACCAAATTTGAGAAGAATCCGATGAGGGTCCTCAAGTTATTGCCCAGAAACCAAATTTAGATTTTGACACCAGGTGACGCCACCTCTAGGCGCAAGTCAGTGAAATGCATTATCAAGCGACATCTTATGTCACGGTACATTCATACAAAATTTGAGAAGAATCCGATGGTCAGTTCTCAAGTTATTACCCGGAAACAAATTTGTGATGTTGCCACCAGGTGGCGCCACCTGTGAGTGCAAGTGAGTGAAAGGCAATCCCAAGCAACAGCTCCTGGCATGGTAAATGCATGCCAAATTTGAGAAGAATCCGATGAGCCGCAACGTTTCTCATGTTACCCAGAAAGGTACATATGTAGGATATTTCAAAGAAATTCGACCAAGTGTTTCTAAGTTATCACTTGCAGCATGGAATAATGGAATGAACTCTAGTGGCGCCACCTCCGGGTGGATTTTGCTGAAACGCATCACCAACGGTGTTTTGTCGCAGGGAATGCATTTACCAAATTTCGAAGAAATCCGACAAATTGTTCGAAAGTTATCGCTCGCGAAGGATTTGAACAAACATGAACGGACATGCATTAAAGATTGGAACAAGACCCAGTGGCGCCACCTACAGGCGGATCTTGCTGAAACGTAATACCAGCGACGTCTTGTCGCAAAGAATGCAGATGCCAAATTTCGGAGGAATCCGACAAAGCATTTAGGAGTTATCGCTTACGCAGTATTTGCACGGACATGCACTAAATATTGGAACAAGACCCCAGTGGCGCCACCTACAGGCGGATCTTGCTGAAACGTAATACCAACAGACGTCTTGTCGCAAAGAATGCAGATGCCAAATTTCGGAGGAATCCGACAAAGCATTTAGAAGTTATTGCTTACGAAGTATTTGCACGGACATGTCCGTGCATGCACGGACACATAGAAGCAAGAACCATTTTAAAGTCCCCGGCCGCGTTGCGGCGGGGGACAAAAAGTGGAGCGTGTACAAACATCAATAACAGCAATTACGACCCGTCAGATGAGCGTGGTGATATGGAAGTCGGTCTCATGAGGAAAATCTCTTAATCTTGGAGGAGAGACGTCTTCCCCGGAGATCGATTCCACAAAACGTCTCAGATATGACCTATGAGATATGAGACTAACGCTGGTCTCGTGTGTGACAGTTCTACTTTGGAAATACGCCTCTTCCCCTGTTCCGCTGCCAAGTCTGTCGAAACGCCGCTGGAATCTAGCAAGTGCGAATGCTGATCTGGCATCGACGCAGTGGGGTGGTATAAACACTCAAGGGAGCCTCTTTCACCAGCAAGAGAGTTCTTAGACTTGCCGATCGCGATTTTCTTCGGCGCCGTTTTACAGCAAATGGTTACTTCACAACCGTCATTGATTTGCTTCCAGATTACATGTTAAAGATTTCTCCGTCAGTGCGTGCGCTATCTGAATATTGGCACATAACAACTACCGTCGTACAAGAAACCGGATCAACTACGAAATCTTCTCAATAGACCGCTCTGCAAAGTATGGGAGCTTTCTAACACATTAACACCATCAGTATAGCTCAGGTTTAGCATACAGTCAAAATGGTAAGGACCAGTACCAAGCAGAACCAAGGCAGGACGCTCTCGAGAAATCATGTCTTGTGATATTCCACAAACAGAGTCGAAGTTGGCTTGGTGATAAATTGGGAAAATGAAATTCCCAATTGTTTTCCTGATCGTGTATACATGTACGGTCAAGGTAAGTTTGCATAACATACACAGATCATTGGGGAGCTATATTTAATATAAAGGGACCTCACGTCTGGTGTTTTGCTGCATTATAATTTCTTTTCATTTGATATAGAATAGTATAGTTATCATTTTATTGATTTATGTCTGCAACTTGGTCTCGTAATTTGTACGTTATCATATCATGGTACTGTATTAAAACTGTAGGTTTGATCGACTTACTGAGTTAAACTATTTTGTAGCTTGAAAGGAAGCTGATCAAGCTCAACAATTATATTGTTTAATTAACTTGACCTATTTCGGTAGCCTATGTCTTCTGTATCTATCTGCCTTCAAACTTCAGAAATCAGCCAGAAAATGCGGGAGAAATACTTACATATATATAGTCGAATACTGCTCGTGCGATACAATCATTTACCCGACTAAATAAGGTATTTTGTAGGTTGTACAGACCGGTTATAGACACGCCAAACAATCTCAGAGGTGCAATAAATTTATTATTGGTATTAATGTATCCATTTACGGCTTCGTGACAGAAAATCCAAGCCATGAGATGTTCCAAGCAAACGCTGTGCACGCATGTGAATTAAAAGCTGTTGATGGCTGTATCATACATTTAATCGTCGGGAAAATTTGCGTCCTGCCTATTTTAGTAAACTCAGTTTACAATGCCAGGTTCTCTGAAACAGTTCCATATTTACCAACACTAGATAAGCCTGGTATTGGAAGCATGCTTCGACATGTTGTCATTCCCGGCCATACTTGTATGCTCCAGGAACAAATTAAATACCAGAATATTTGTCACTTCTTCATTGCACCAGGTAACAATGAAGAAACCACCCACACTACTTCCAGAAAATAATACAAAAAACATAATATGAACGGAAAGGATCATTTCAATACCAGGTAGTGTGAATGGAACTTTCATGTATAGAAGTCCCAACGTTCATAGTTCTGTCGTATGAGTATCGTTTGAGAATGACAACCTATGCTGTATAGTGGGATTCATATAACAGCATTAGCATCAAATTCAAAGAAAAACAATCATAATATACATAAACATATGCTAGTTTCCTGCAAGAGAGAAGCGGTCAACAGTTTTCAGTGATGCCGGTGTAGCAATAGTGGTTGTCCCGCAGTACTGGTTGTCCGAAGGACAACCTGTACCTGGCAGTGGTTGTCCTGACTGAAACTGGATGTCCTCCGGAGTTCCAGGTACCAGTTATCCACTCGATACATATTGCTGTTGTACATGTTGTAATGCATTCTATATTATATTTGCTCCCGGACAACTATTCATGGGGGGGCAACCTGTCTTATTACAACAGTGGCAATATTAGTTGTCTCCCATGACGTGTTGTCCATCGTATTATCAGACAATCTAGGTCACGGTATAAAGGTGACAAATTTTCAGTAGCTCGGCAGCTGTCCCAAGTGGTGCAGGGTGACGTTCCTGTAAGTTGTGGGTTCGACGCGTCACATTGTTGTTGATTACAGTACATTATCATATTTTCCATGCTAACTTTTTTACGGATCATTTGTGGATTAATGACGCCAGGTGGACATTATACTTTGATGCTATATTTTTGTTACATTTATTTTAATATTCCTATTGCTTAGTTCTATTTTGCAAATATATTTGGCGTATTATTCGTCAGTTTCTTCCGATCACAGTCAACAGTTTTTGTTGAACTGATGTACATTTTTATATACAAAAACATATTTCGCTTTCAAACTAATATACGTAGGCTTGCATAATAAGGTGGAGGCAAACTAACACAATTCTAAGTTTGAAATAGACATTTTGGGTATAGATGTTGCGGCATTTTGTATTGCAAGGTGGTTGTTTCAGGTTAATCCGAGGGTGTTGAATCCGAATCTGCTTGTTCCCAGGTTAATTTTACATACTGAAACATCAAAACTGCTAATTAACCCTGATGACCTGATGACCAAGTCACTAGAGCATTTGGTGTCAATCGCTGCCGGGATAGGAAGGCCGTTTCCCCGCGCCGCCCCCCCCCCCTCTTTAATATATCATATCTTCCTAGCCTGTGCGAAACGACAATTTCTGCAAGAAATATTTAGCTTTTAAGAAAAAAATCATTACCGATGACTTGCTAAGTATACTACCGCCCCCCCCCCCATGGGCAGCCATTCATGTCAAAATTAGCAATTACAAAGCGTAAAGCCAAACTCAGAAAAGACAGCATATCTTACAATGTACACTGTAGTCTTAAACGCATTTTATATTCCTGCAAACAAAAAAACCTTAACTCTAAACGTATACTCAAACCGAAAACAAACGGCACGATGTTCGAATGCGAACACAGAATGAAAAGCCTAGTTCTGAACGAATAGCCAGTCTGACACAGAGGGACCTATTTCTAAACGAAGAGTATAACTCTGAACGAACGAGCTGTTTCACAACGAACAACGTTCCTTCGGAAATTATTTCCGGAAATATTCGGGTCATTCCGGATGGTAGAAAGATTTATGACGTGAAACTCGGCCGCTATTTCGAGTTCCGCTATTTCAGGTCGTGAATGAGTGTGGTTCTTTTTTGCCCCTGGGTTAAAGTGTACCAAAAGTTTTGAACTTCAGATATCAGACAAAAATTCACAGGGACTTGTCATTCTCATCTTGTGAGACTCCTTACTCATTTGCGTACACTTCGCCATCCATAAGATGCAGTCTTTCCGCGTATAGATGACCGAGATGGTTACAGGTTGACTCCTTACTATGAGTCGCACATGTAAACGAGAGCCACCCCTGAAAATGGTGTCAACATGTGGGGGAGGAGCAGACAGAGGCGCTCGAGTGGTCTCCCGTCTGCTGAGCGCCCCCTCGATTATAAAACTCGTTCTGAAAGAGGTCGTTCGTTCTCTGATACGTTGTACATGCTGAAATATGCTGTTCCTTCTGAGTTCGCTTGTATTTCCGTATCTCCACTTTTCGTTCACAGTTAGATTCTTCCTTTGGAGAGAGATGAAATATGCGTTTAGAGTTAGGTTCCCTGTTTGCAAAAAGATGAAATAATCGTTCAAACCAACACTTTATATCGTTAAATACGTTGTCTGTTGTGAGTTAGGCTGCACAACCCGAGCTAGTAATTTTGACATAAATGGCCGCCCATACCCCCCCTCTCCGCCACTCCCCATTACCGTGAATACCGATATGTCTAACCATTGCCGTTAGGAGGTGAAACTTGACAAGATAATGTAACAACATTAACAATGGTCACTCTAACTTTCCCTGAAAGTAGTTTTAAATCTATTTTAGCCAATTTTCATTATAAATATTTTTCTTACCCCTTGAGCTAGGGGCTGAAACCTGTGTGATGACGTCACTGTGGCGCCATAATCAAACGAAAGATCCTGAAGGATCTTGGCGCCCACCATTGTCCGATAATTGTAAGCTAATGACAAGAGGATCTTTGTCCATTGTTACTAAGAACAAACGATTGATTTGTAATTTTGTTTACAGAATTTCGAATCTGATCGAAAAAGGGACACTGGAAAACAACACGATATCATCTTTCTAAGTTTAAGGAGTTTCAAGATTTCTAGAAACTGTACTTATGTCGGTTGTTATAGTACAAGAGAAAAGTTAGTCTAAAATTGAATGTCCGGAGGATCTTTCGTCTTCGTTTCGTAGTTTTTTTTGCACGTGTCATCATTGGATACTGGAAGCGAAGACAAATCTCCTCGACCCTTTGGCATGAGCTATGAAACATACTTAAGATTTTATAATTAGGAACGAATTCTGTTCCGTTTACTGGGCTAGTTTGAGATATCTCTTTTAAGATACCATGCTCGAAAACAGTAAGATGGTACAATACTTAATACTGAAGGGATTCGCGCAGTAATGTTGAAACTTCGAAAGTGTCTGAATCCTGATGAAACACGCAGAAGTCTACAGTTGTCGAGTTGTAACGTTGTATCACAAGAGTGACGTCCCTTCATGTAGCCGACCAGTCGGCAGACGAAACAGTGGGGCAGTTCACTGGACTAAAGAAAACTGATTTAAAATTTGAAGAAATACATTTTAATTCCGAATTATTGGAACCTCTTGATATGGAAGGTGAAGGTATGGATATTCTCTACAGTCACTTTTTAGAATATGTCCCACCGTTTGATCCGCCGAGTCGTGTGATGTATCGTCACAACTCAGGAATACCGTATTAATTTGGAGCGTAACTTGGATTTTAGAATCGGACCAAAAATGGTATTTTGCACAACTAGGCCCCATGTGGGACCTGTGTACAAAATTTCAAAAAGATCCATGAAGTAGTTCCTGAGAATTCACGATAACTATGTTTCAAGGGGAAATCCAAGATGGGCACCTGGTGGCCAAATTGGATTTTCGAATCGGACGAGGAAAGAGTATTTTGCACAACTAGACTCCAACGGGAACCTATGTACCAAATTTAAGAAAGATCCATGCAGTACTTTCTCAGAAATCATGATAACAAAGTTGCATGGGAAGATCCAAGATGGCCGCCTGGTGGCCATATTGGATTTTCGAATCGGAAAGAAAGAGGTATCTTGCACAACTAGATCACAAGGGGAACTTGTGTACCGAATTTGACAAAGATTCATGCAGTAGTTCCTGAGAAATCGCAATAACAAAGTTTCATAGGGAATTCCAACATGGCTGCTTTGTGGCCATATTGGATTTCCGAATCGGACCAAAAAAGGTATCTTGCACAACTAGACCCCAAAGGGAACCTGTGTACCAAATTTGAGAAAGATCCATGTAGTAGTTCCTGAGAAATAGCGATTAAAAAGGTTTCACGGGGAAATCCAAGATGGCTGCCTGGTGGCCATATTGGATTTTCGAATCGGACCAGGAAAAGTATGTTGCACAACTAGACCCCAAGGGGAACCTGTGTACCGAATTTGAAGAAGATCCATGGAGTAGTTCCCAAGAAAAAACAATAACAAGGTTTCATGGGGAAATCCAAGATGGCCGCCTTGTGGCCATATTGGATTTTCGAATCGGACTAGAAAAGGTATCTTGCACAACTAGATCCCAAGAGGAACCTGTGTACCAAATCTGAGAAAGATCCATGCAGCAGTTCCTGAGAAATCGCGATAACAAGGTTTCATGGGGAAATCCAAGATGGCTGCCTGGTGGCCAGATTGGATTTTCGAATCGGACCAGAAAAGGTATCTTGCACAGCTAGACCCCAAAGGGAACCTGTGTACCAAATTTGAGAAAGATCCATGCAGTAATTTCCGAGAAATCGCGATAACAAGATTTCATGGGGAAATCCAAGATGGCTGCCTTGTGGCCATATTGGATTTTCGAATCGGAATAAAAAGGTATCTTGCACATACCTTTTTATGTGCAGAAAGATCCATGCTGTAGTTCCTGAGAAATCGCGATAACAAGGTTTCATGGGGAAATCCAAGATGGCCGCCTTGTGCCCATATTGGTTTTCGAATCAGACCGAAAAAGGTATCTTGCACAACTAGACCCACTGGGGAACCTGTGTACCAAATTTGAGAAAGATCCATGCAGTACTTCCTGAGAAATCACGATAACAAAGGTTGATGGGGAAATCAAAGATGGCTGTCTGGTGGCCATATTGGATTTTCGAATCGGATCAGAAAAGGTATCTTGCACAACTAGACCCCAAGGGGAACCTGTGTACCAAATTTGAGAAAGATCCATGCAGTAGTTCCTGAGAAATCGCGATAACAAGGTTTCATGGGGAAATCCAAGAGGCGGCCATATTGGATTTTCGAATCGGACCCGAAAAGGTATCGTGCACAACTAGACCCCAAGAGGAACCTGTGTACCAAATCTGAGAAAGATCCATGAAGCAGTTCCTGAGAAATCGCGATAACAAGGTTTCATGGGGAAATCCAAGATGGCTGCCTGGTGGCCATATTGGATTTTCGAATCGGACCAGAAAAGCTATCTTGCACAACTAGACCCCAAGGGGAACCTGTGTACCAAATTTGAGAAAGATCCATGCTGTAGTTCCTGAGAAATCGCAATAACAAGCTTTCATGGGGAAATCCAAGATGGCCGCCTTGTGGCCAAATTGGATTTTCGAATCGGACCAGAAAAGGTATCTTGCACAACTAGACCCCAAGAGGAACCTGTGTACCAAATCTGAGAAATATCCATGCAGCAGTTTCTGAGAAATCATGATAACAAAGTTGCATGGGAAGATCCAAGATGGCCGCCTGGTGGCCATATTGGATTTTCGAATCGGAAAGAAAGAGGTATCTTGCACAACTAGACCCCAAGGGGAACCTGTGCTCCAAATTTGAGAAAGATCCATGCAGTAGTTCCTGAGAAATCGCGATAACAAGAAATTGTTTACGGACGGACGACGGACGGACGGCGGACTACGGACAAAAAGCGATTTGAACAGCCCACCGTCTGGTGATGGTGGGCTAAAAAGGCATTATTGTGTTTCATTTCTTGGCAAACACTGCATGATAAATTAGTAAATCAAATAGTTTTAGCCAACTTTTTCTTTGAGAAAAGCAATAGTTTTGAAGAAAACTGACGAAAACATCGCCTTTCTGATACTCATATGCCCGCCATTTTGAATTCAACCATTATTCTCTGCCAAGGAGGTCATTCAAATAGGCTCAGAAAGACCCCAATATGATAAGCTACAAAGTTACGGAGTGTCAGCTCTCAAGTATTTGTCGTTCCTGATAGAGGGTAGAAAGTTTGGTACAGGGACCTTGATATACTCACAACAGTATATGTTGTCCATGGACAACCAGTGATGGCTGTCCGACGGACAACCACTAACGTTCACCTTCACACCGGTATGATGGCTAAGAATGTCCTTGTGATTAGTGTCCCTTCTCAAATCCTTTTCTGTTGCAACTAAAGACAGAAACTTATCTCCAATGTGAAGAAAAATGTCCTAGCTGGATTAAACGGTAGGAGGCGGACGTATGGCAAGCCGTTTTACTTTTTATTCGGCATTTGCTGATATCATTAAATATTTGCTGATATCTTCAAATGATTTGCTGATATCATCGAATGATTTGCTGATATCATCAAATCGGTCGAAATGATTTGATGATATCAGCAAATCATTTGATGATATCAGCAAATCATTTTATGATATCATTAAATATGGCGGAACGTGAAAATAAGCCTAAATGTTAATGCCTGCTCCCTTCTCATCCTGTTTGATGATTTATACCTACTGGTATTTGGATAAAGCTATCTTCTGACAAATCACATGCAATATTTATTACTTAAAGAATCAGACAATAACAATGAAACGCAACTACAGTGGTCTGGGTGATGTAGGTAAAAGGTTTAATAGCCACCGCTATCAAGCCTCTAGTATATAACATACGCCAAACTAAACTAATAAATGACAAATAGAATCACGAATATAAGGCCATTCGAATAAATTTACCGTAGGGAAGATAAACGTTTCCATTGTGAGTTATTGACATGTATATACAAATTCATTTGATCAGCATTTGAGTATAAAGGGGCTGAGGCGAAAGGTGAGTTGTAATGATTTCGGGAAAGCCGGCCAGCATAGAGCATGGTATATTAAGGCCGAACTGATTGTCGTACTCCATGACTAGTTAGCTTTTAGGGCAGGAGATAAGGCATACCCGCACGTACAATAATACATTAATCTCTATGACCCTTTACTGGCCCGTAACAGGAGACAGATCTCACCGTGAGGACAGAACTAACCAAGCTTCAATGAAGCCATATGGCTTCTGATCTTTATATGATGTGGGTACTTGTGTAATCAAAAAGTCCTAAAGCCGGTGCAGATTGAAACAGTTGTGTGACGTTATTTATCTAAGCATGTCCCCTGTAAACTCAGTATGATCTCAAGCGCTATTTGTCGAACATTCCGATCACTTTTCAATTCTGTGTTATATCTATGTTGACCTTGCGCGGGGTTGTACACAGAAACTCGTGTACAAGGAAGGCTCACCACAGTGGTTAATTACTAGGACGTTAAGGTCAACCTCTGCTAATGAGAGCAGAGATTGTGGAGCGAGCCTGTGAAACGGGACATGCGCTGTGAGGAAGTTTACTGTCATTCTGAACAGGGAGCCTTCCACGTTATGGTTCCTACCTTGACCTTTCGCCATATTTAATGATATCATCAAATATAAAGTATTTGCTGATATCATCAAATCATTTGATGATATCAGCAAATCATTTGCTGATATCAACAAATAAAGCGTATTTGCTGATATCATCAATTGATTTGCTGATATCAGCAAATCATTTGATGATATCAGCAAATCAATTGCTGATATCATCAAATGATTTGGTGATATCATTAAATATTTGATGATATCATTAAATATTTGATGATATCACCAAATACTGAATTAAAAGTAAAACGGCTTGACATACGGACGCTCGTAACCACAGGATATTCTTAGCCAAAAGTATCAACTCGTATTCCTATTGCATATATCTTTTTTTTTGGAAAGCCATTATCTACATAATGATGTATCGCGGTCAAGTTTTAAGTGGGACTGTTCATATGAGATATAGCTTGTACAGCAGTGACAGATTGGTAACAAAACAGTGGATAATCGTTTCATTATGACAAAAATCCAAGTTCTGAGTTGTTGGAAGATAAAAATCGTCAGAACTGAATACCACTACCTGACATCTATGGCAAGCCAAAGTGCTTTTTATTCGAGAATTTCCGATATCGGAAATTGAATTACCGATATCGGAATTAAAATCTCCGATATCGGAATTAAAATTTCCGATATCGGGAATTCATGACCTTCAATTTCCGATATCGGAAATTGAATTCTCGATATCGGAAATTCAATTTCCGATATCGGAAATTGCAATTCCCGATATCGGAAATTGGAATTTTCGATATCGGAAATTGAATTTCCGATATCGGGAATTGCAATTTCCGATATCGGGAATTCGGGGACAATTCCCGATATCGGAAATTGAATTTCCGATATCGGAATTGCAATTTCCGATATCGGAAATGCAATTGCACTCCACACTTGCCACGGTTTCGTACAAAGTGGTGTTTCCCTAATTTTATAATCAGGAAGGTCGCCCGATTTTGACAGCAAGGTAATTCTTCTTACCTTTCTACTAACTGATATCTATAGTATCACCCTGCTGGACGTAACCATTTCTCCAAACGAGGATATAATAATTGCTTGTTGATCGCACCCACTCGCCACTACAGAGTTAATCGTGTCCGGAATTGAATATCTGGCGGACCAAAATCCGCACTTTTTCGGGAAGCGAAAATGAGGATTCCTTTATGGCCATAAAATTTTACAAAAAACGAGTAGGTCGACCCCCTTTTTTTTCGCCATTTTAAATTGTTCTTTGGACGGGAAACACTTTAACATACATAAAAAGAAAATCATTTCGTACATTTTCGCTGGGTTGCGGGTAGAATTTGACACATTTTCATATATTTTATGGAGTTTTTCAGAAAAGTTGAAGAAGGGATTGCACGTCTTTCCATTTCAATTTCAATAGCTCACAAGTCTCCTGAAATAAGGCCACGAGTGTGCCCATTTATAAAATATATACTTTTATAAGGTTTTTGTTAAAGATTTTACATCTATTTATGGCCGAAGATCCGAACCCATGCCTGTTTTTAGTCGCACATCATTTAGAGGTGAAAATGCACCCCTAGGTTTTGTTAAGCTTCCAGCTTTCATTTCCGATATCGGGAATTCGGTGACAATTTCCGATATGGGAAATTCTATTTCCGATATCGGAAATTGAATTCCCGATATCGAAAATTGTCACTGAATTTCCGATATCCGAAATTCTAATTCCCAATATCGGAAATTCTATTTCCGATATCGGGAATTGCAATTTCCGATATCGGGAATAGCAATTTCCGATATCGGAAATTCGGAATAAAAAGCACTTTGGCTTGCCATAGACATCATAGCGGAGAATTTCATTGTGCCGTTATTATCACTGTGTCTTTCTAATCGTTTGATAATTTGGTGAGTACAGTGTTAGTTTATGTTCCATTGTCTATTTTATTGTGGACTGGATGGTAATATGGATGTTATTGTAGTGATCCCATTAATCCTATCTGGCCTGGGCTTTTTGGGACATATCCTGGCCTGGGGAGAGAAAGGGGGGGGGCGACCGAAATGGCCTCCCCCATAATTATTTTTCTTGCCCCTTGAGCTAGGGAGCTGAAACTTAACACACTATATCCTTGGGTCAAGATCTACCAGAAAATGTGAAAAAAAATTCAAGATGACCGATGTGATGACGCCACAGTGACGTCATTTTCAAAAACGGCATTTTTTGTTCGATTTTATAAGGTCGGATTTTCCGAATTTTTTATTTATGCAATTTCTCCGCAAAAACTGCATGATAAATTAGTAAATATTAATGTGATGTGAAATAAAATAGTTTTTGCCCATTTTTCGTCGCGGAAAAGCAGAAATTTTGAAGAAATATGACAAAAACATCACTTTTCTGGTACCCCACGTGGACGCCATCTTGAATTTACCCATGATCCTCTGCATGGGGGGTTATGCAAATAGGCGCAAAATGACCCCAATATGATAAAATATAAAGTCAACGAGTTTCAGCTCTCCATTTTTTGTCGTTCCGGAGATTGGTAGGGGGCCATTTCGCCAACCCCAACCCCCCCCCCCCCTTCCCACTCCCAGGCCAGGTAGGGTTAATAAACTCATATGTTTACGTTTTTCGTTTTCTTAGCAGGCTAACCACGTTTCTCTGTAAAGTTCGTTAAAATGCAGATACAAACGCATCGAACACAGGTAAACAAACTCTATCGATTATGTAGGTAGCAAAAATTCCAAAGCAATTTGTTTAAATTCTGTTAATATAAATCATCGTTATTTTAGCAAAACTGCCCTTAACTACGTCGCATTGATGCCAAGACTAATGAAGGTATAACATATATGGAATCACCGTAGGCTCTGCTTGACTGCTACTGGAAATCGGGGATCACAGGCAATTAGGAAGTACTCATTAGTGTCGTTTAATTAGTGGTATTTCATGTGTAAAATTAATACCAAGGTAAAGGAATTGTGATCACTTTTGACCGGACATAATGTTATCAGAAATGGACTAGCACTGGATCTACGAGACAAAAACTTTATAAATGTAAATACCTGTTCAAAATTTCCGGGTTTCCTATTTGCCCCAAGCTGTTCTGAGCTGTTCAAAGAAATAGCTAGTGTATAGTAGTGCAGTATAGGTCGGTCCGGATTCGCGATTTTTTTATCTTGATATATTTTTATCTTCGTGTATCGGAGAATATATTTTCGATTATATATTATGTGCACGTGGACGTCCATATTAAATTTCTTACCTGTATTCATTGTAATTTGTACATTTACATTCGCTTACATGTATTTGGTTTAATTCCAAATATGTCGAAAGAATACAGGATATATTTCCAAGCTATAAATAGAATAGGGACACGCTGATGACATCACACGATCAAGGTCAACACAAACAGCAATTACGGAATATTTTGTTTTCATTGAATCCATCTATCGAATCACGGGAATAAATATTGATTTTCTTTATTTGCAGATAAACACAAACGTTGTAAAGGAGGAAGATGGCGTCCTGATTGAGTATAGAGATGACTGTAATACAACAACTCCCCGGTCATGCGGGGACAGGCAGTGCTGTGTTAAAGAGGTATAGTTTAGATTATATCTCCTTGTGACCTCGAAAGGAATTTATTGAATACGTAAGATTTAGTAGTGAGGGAATGTATCGGAATATTCTACCGGACGTCACGATGTAATCTCCTAGATTGTGTCATTTGCATTATAATCTATAAATGTCGACACCTTAGGTTTTACTCAACATAAAGTGTAATACCTGAACTCACATAAATTGTAATACCTGAACTCACCAAAACGAGTTTTATATTTTCTGCGATGTATTCATTTAAGGGGTTAGAATTTAGTGGTAATTTTGTTCTCTGGTGATTACAGGTACATTATTCGGACAAAAACATAGGGTTTTGTGAAAATTTAGTAGCCTTCTACTGTCCTCGCTAATAACGCCTGAAGTGTTAATAAAAAATATCCGAACTTCTGAATTCTGCTTTTCAAACAAAATCAGAGTGCCTCATTTATAGATAGATAGATGATCTTTATTTAAAAACTCGATAAACTCCAGTAGGTACACAAACCTCTTTTCATGAAGGTCGAGTTAAAATAACATTAGTATAAACATAAAAAACACAACATTCAACAAAATCGGATAATAATACCTACATAAATTAATGCATTAATGTTTGAAGTAAATTTCAGTAAAATTATTGGAACTCTGATAGAAATTAGATAATAAAAATAATACCTACATAAAATATTGCATTAATGTTCGAAATAGAATATCAGTAAAATTATTGGTACTCTGCTAAAAATTTAGATAATAAAAAGTTCTTGCAAGAAGTTTTAAAAGATATCAAGGTATTGCACTCTTTCACATGGTTGGGTAGATCATTAAAATCTGAAGCTCCACCTACAACGAAAGACCGTTTAAACATTTCGGTTCGGCTTCTTGGTACATGTAACAAAAACTGGGAAGATGAACGTAAAGATCTACTAGGAACATCTTGTTGAAACATGTCAGATATATAACTAGCAGTCATCATATGAACACCTTTAAAAACTAAGATAAGACGATTCAGTTTAAATTTTAGAGAAAGTGGTAACCAGTTTAGTTTAACATACATATCCTTTGTTGGAGTGCATGATTCAACATCTAAAATTAGTGTCATACCTCGTCTTTGAAGACGTTCTAAAACCTGTATATCATTGGAAGAAGCATTGCTCCAAACTGTTGAACAATACATAAAATGGGGTAATATAAAACAATAGTAGAACAATTTTCTACAACGAAGAGGTAAAAAGTTCCTAATTCTAGCAAGTTCCTAATTCTAGCAAGTAAGTATAATTTAGATTTACTTTGTCTTCCTGGAAATGAGTGTGTGACAGCTAATCCAGGATATGTTAAGCACGGATGCCAAAAAGCTGAGGCACAGATATTTAGTTCGATATATGTACAGCGCTGTGTCCAGTTTTTTTTCTGATTTCACACATAATATCTGAGGAGTTATTAGAAAGCCAATAAAAAAAAACATGCCATAGGATTCAAAGTTGGAAACGCGAAAAACTACCGAAACGTGCAAAAAAAAACACGGAGCGGTTTTCTTCAATTTATGACTGGTTTCTTCAAGCAAGGTTAGGAACTTATAACCCAGTCTAAATCTTACGTAATTTTCAAAAAAGTTTTACTTGATCAACTCATCACCATTAGTTGGATAAATATGCGTGGACCATCTGCAATGTTCAACGAGTAATCCAATCCTAAGCGTTGATCTCCAGACGTCTTGTCTGGCGGTTCATTTTCGAAGATTATTTTTCGTGTAAAGAAATATTTTTCATGATATTATTTCAACCAACTTACAGAGTGAATAATGTATTTTAATATTTTGGAAAAATTTATTTTTCGAAGGATACTTAAAACTTAATTGCATTATGCGTTATGCGTTTATTCGGGGTATGCCTAGAAATTGGATTGATGATGGATTTGATGTTTACATTTAATTCAGTTAAGGAGAATTCTCTACCCTAGTTGTGATTATAACTAGGAGGGATATCTAAAAAATAACCAAATAGTAATGTTGTTGCATTGCCCCTCTCTTAATTAGAATATTAAGTACAATTCGTGGATACAATGTGATACCCTCATCACACCTCAATGAACACATACAAACAAATGTTTTCACAAACGTGACCATTGTGTTGTTTTTGAATTAGGAAATATTGAGCTATGATGTGAAAGAATAGTGATCAAATAGCAATCATGGAAATGATGGACAACTAAAAAACGACCCACGGCCACCGATGGCTTTGGTAAAATAGGTAAGCCCTCTCCCATCCCCAAATTATTTCGTTTCACCAGAACCCATCCCGCCCCCTTTTCCATCTCCTTACAATCCCTTCCCCACCACCCCCTCCCCACAAATTCTTTCAGGCAAGTGATCCCCTACACACCTAATTGTTTTAACACTACCTGGCATGGGGGGATCGAAGCGGCCATCTTGGATTTTTTTTTACACTTCCTGGTAGAGCTTGACCCAAGGGTATGGTGTGGTAAGTTTCAGCTCTCTAGCTCAAGGGGTCAGAAAAATAACAAGGGGACGGGGGTCCATTTCGACCCCCCCCCCCCCAGGCCAGGATATGTCCCAAAAAGCCCAGGCCAGGTAGGGTTAAGCCATCCATATGTTTATTTTTGTTTATTTAGGGAGGACTTGGATATACTACCCGCCCGTCCTTCCGTCCCATTATCCCTCCCTCCGTCCTTCTGTCCGTCAATCCCACATCTTGTGAACACGGTATCTCGAGAACAATTCGACCAATCGACTTCAAACTTGAGAAGGTGCTTCACATCAGTTAGACGGCCATTGGTATTGATTTTTACTGAGGTACGTGATCCAAGATGGCTGCCATTGATCATATTGGATTCCTTCCGTCCCGCATCTTGTGAACGCGATATCTCGAGAACAATTTGACCAATCGACATCAAACTTGCGAAGGTGCTTCACGTCAGTTAGTATTGATTTTCATTGAGGTAGTATGCAATCCAAGATGGTTGCCATTGACCATCTTGGATTCGGTCCTTCCCGCATCTCGTGAACAAGATATCTTGAGAACAATTCGTCCGATTGACTTCAAACTTGAGAAGGTGCATCACATCAGTTGAGGTAGTATGTAATCCAAGATGGCTGCCATTGCCCATCTTGGATTCCGTCTGTCCCGCATCTTGTGAACGTGGTATCGTGAGAACAATTTGTCTGATTGACTTCAAACTTGAGAAGGTTCTTCATATTAGTTAGACAGTCATCGGCATTGATTTTCATTGAGGTAGCATGTAATCCAAGATGGCCGCCATTGACCATTTTGGATTCCGTCCGTCCTGCATCTTGTGAACGCGGTATCTTGAGAACAATTGGTCCCATTGTCTTCAAACTTGAGAAGGTTCTTCACATCAGTTAGACAGCCATTGGTACAGATTTTCATTGAGGTAGTGTGTAATTCAATATGGCTGCCATGCATTGGCCATCTTTTAATCAGTAAAGTAAGCCCTGTCTATTTATTTATTATTTCTCCCTTAAATCTACAAATCAATGATGGGAACCAAACTACCAATCGCATACGGTTATTTTGATGCTGAATTGTCTCGACCGCGCGGTGTTCCACGATCCACACGTTGGTTGGTTTTCTTCAAATTTATAAACCTCACAATCCACAAATCCATATACAACTACAGACTTACATTCCAGTGTAAGACTACACATTACTGCTTCCCAAACCTCCTCAACTTGTCTCAACAAATCCAGATAAACGTCTTTGTCCACATACACATATCCAATTTCCAAGTTATATTTAAGGAGATATTGGAAGCGTGTATGCTGTACGCTCTCAAACAGGCTACTTAACGGAGGACCTGCTAGCTATTCAGCCTGTTAAATTGGAAAAGCCCAAAGAATCGCTCAATGGTAACGAGTTTATTGTGGTTTTATTCCGTGCTGAGCGCGCTGGTTCAAGTATTCAAGATTTTAGCCCGTGAAGCACAGAAAGAAATTCACCAGCACGTCCGATATTGGAATCTATCCCGCTTCTTAATATCAAAATATTGATCAATGAAAAGCCAGTATATTTAATACCGGTACCTGAATGGTGCGCATTATGGCAAAAAAATCAACATGATTATAGCACACGAATTATTTGATATGCAAATGCAGCACAACTTTGTGATCGTGCATATGGCGTCACAAAAAAATATGACCAAACTCCTCAACAAGCGCATAATCTGAATAATGGCGACGTTTATAACCATGTACAGTGGCAATGTCTCGATCTTCCTGTGCTCGAGTTTTGGTCTCCCAGAAACTGCTGATCATTATTTTATCTTACAATGAATCGGATTCATGCACTTTAATATGGAACAGTATTTCGTGGCTGTGAAAGGCAAGAAGTAAGAAGTAGGTGAAATTTGAAAAGAACCAGTGCTGTCAATATATTTAGTTGTTGCTCAAACACAAAATGGACGTAAATTTGGCAGATCGAATGCGTTCAACAGAAAGTGTTGCCTATGCACACTGACATACATACATCGAATGTGAAAAAGAAGACATAGCGTTTGCGCGTCCTCAATATGTCAGGTTCTCTATGCTCGTCTCTAGATCTGTGGGTAACCTGGCCGCAACTGGCGATCATATTAATTCGTGCGGTTTGGAAAAACTCCGGATAAAGTGAATTCGACCCAAGGGGAAAAATAGCCAAACTCTTTAAAAAAACGACTGCAAAGGAAATCTGAACTGTTTATAAAGCTACCAGAATTTCAATAGGCGCCTTGATGAGGTCACAATGACGTCAACTTTCGTTAAAGTATTTTACAATGATTCCTTCCATATAAAATGATTCAGATCATTAACAACTGCTCGCATCTGATTTCGCATGTACGGTGGTCGATACGGTCTCTCCCTATTGCTGATATGCAAGACGTTGGACATTCCGATGAACCAGATACCTCATACCCGATTGTAATCTCGTATGTCCTCAACAATAGCAGGTACGTAAAAACACATTTCACCTAAAGGTAACGCCGTTTCTAATCATATTACATACTTTGTATTTTTCAGAATATGGCGTACTTACCAGAATTCGCAGGTCTTAAGCCACAGTACAGGGTAGCGTGTTTACCCCTCCGCAAAGAAAATGAGTTCTGCATTATTCAGCTGCAAACTGAAATGTGCCCGTGTGAACTTCAACTTCGATGTGTAGTCGGTATCAATGGAACAATTGTTGGTCATTGTAAAAAGAAATGATCTCCAAATGCCTGCACTACGTTTACTGCCGAAGAACTGAACACTAGACTTCTCCCGTCCATAACCAAAGGGCATAATCAAATCGTAACTGAGATACATCGTTCTCCATAAAATATCTTGGTATTTCATTTTGATAAAGATTAATGGGAAACGGTTTACAATGCCATGATGTCTTGCTTTGAATATCAAACGCGAAATATCAAGCAGGTATAAGAAAAGATATGTATAAACACACGCTAGTTTTATTGCAAGAGAGGATCGATCATATGTTGGTAATGATGTCTGCAGGATATCACGACGTTCCAATAGTCAGATCGCCAGCACGGCTCCATTTGCGAGTCGATTTCATATTTCTTTGTATATGATGTTTCATAGGAACACCATGACGATAATATAGTGCACGGTGTAAATACGGTCCCTGGTCCGGGTTAAGTGGGCTTAGATACATGTTACGAAATATAGCGCCAAAGATCTTGTACATTTACGAGCGTAAATTTTGATACTGTATGTTCGCTTTCAAGACTACCGATCTGCTGTCTCATATTTGTGTGATGTGTTGGCGGGCGGTTTAGATTGCCGAGATATATATAGTGCTGGCGGTTGGGTGCCTTACCCTGATGGTCGCTAGTGCGAACCCCTTTCTTGTGACTACAATGCGCGTTCATTACTTTGAACATGCAGTGTCTTTGTGTCAGAGATGAAAGTTGTAACGGTGTAATAGTTAAATATCCCAGTGTGGAGCGGTTTAACTAAGCTCAAAATTTTTTAAAGCGACTACTGCACTGCGATACATACTGTATTCTCTTTTTTTAGGAATAAATCTCTTCATCAAATCTTACGTGTACAATAAACTATATTCTAGCAAAACTGATGATACAAATATAAAGTAAATAAAATCCTTATAAAACGCAATACTAGGTTTTGCTAGAATAATGTGATTAAATCAAAACAATACGCCAGCGTGTTGCTAAACGTAAAGCACTGCATAATGTTTTACTGTATAATGTATTACAGTTTAATGTGTTACTGTATAATATATTACAGTATGTTACTGTATAATGGCTGTATATCGTTACAGTATAATATGTTACTGTATAATGACAGTATATTGCTACAATATAAAGTTACAGAAAAATTCAGTATATGTGCTACACGATATTTATACTACCAGAATCGAAGAAACACCTCGTCTCCCACGACGGCACAGTATGTGTCCGTCCGACACCCGCACTTCTCAAACATAGTGCGTGACAGACACGCGCAAAATCTGTATGAATACGTAATCGAAGGCGATTTAACAAAACTAGTTTCACAGAAGCCGGGGTAACGATGTTTTTTTTTTCTTTTGCAGATTTAGCATCGTGACGACCCATCCAAATAGAAAACCGAGTTTTGAAAATCAACAATTCAATACAATACGGAAACCAACTCAAATAACCAACCATAAGCTAGTTTCCAAACAGGCTGATATAGAATATAGAAATAAATGCTCAGTGGTTTCAACACAGACTCACATGGGACAAAGCATGTTTTTGAACGCCGGTGCGACAATGAGGAAACGAAGTTGTAGGTAATACGTCATGCGAAATAGGTCATGACAGATCACGAGTATTGGGATAAAAAAACGAATGTAAAGTATCCTTCCAACAAACTTTGAAAGTAATAGATGGCAAAACGCGTAGTACGCGAGCAGGCTCGTACACTATATAAACTATTAAATTATAAATAACTTTACACTTTAGGGGTTTGGCCCAATCAAAATCAGGAAAACAAGAACAAAACTTACTATAAATGGCCATTACTTTAAAGCAGAATACTGGTAAAACAGACCCAGGAGGCATATTATTATTAACAAAATGTGGGCGGTGACGCCGTGGGGATAGACCTATCCAATATGTAGCAAAAAAAACATCCACCCCAACAAAATTTATTAGTTTATATACATGCATGGGGCGTTCGGCCTCCACTTTACTTTTAATGTGCAAAACAGATAACCCACCAGACAACGGAGGGCTAAAGAGAACAGTGCGTTTAATAGGCTAGACCCTTTAAACCTCCCATAGAAAAAGAAAAATTAATTACAGAAGCAGAGTACAAGAGTTTACTACAGGCTACAACTAAACTTTCTCCAAAGAAAGAAAGAGACCCAGAACGCCAAGATTTAAGAACATTTACATTTTTTTCGAAAATTATATCCCAGGTTTTCTCAAGAGTTTTCCCAAAATGAATCCCAACAAGTTTATGAACTAGAGGCCAAGAAATTGCGAAAGGATGGCAGGACTGTTCCGCCATTTCCCTATCCAAACACCTTAAATAAATGACTTTTTGGATAGAAGCTGTTGTAGCACAAAAACAAGAACCAGGCACCCTTACACCAATAACCTCGAAATCTAGCGAACACGAGCGGTTAATGGCTCTAAACATAAAACATATAGCATGGGAGATCACTCACACCCCTGTCTAATGCGATGAGTCACAAGAAAAGGCGTGGATATGTGACCGTTTACAATAACAGAGCTACAAATGTCACTATATAATAACTTTACCCATCTAATAAAGGATGGGCCAAAACCGAAAGCATTCAAAATTTTGAAACATAACATTATGACTCATACGATGAAAAGCTTTTTCTTCATCCAATGGTAAAAAATCGGCACCAATATTTCGCTGTTCGACATAGTCGCTGATATTTCTTAACAAATGAACATTTTCAAGAATGGAGCGACCCGGGACAGAACTGGTTTGATCGAGATGAATAATAATACTAGGCAAAACTTTTTGAAATCTGTGGGGCAAAACTTTACAAAAAAATTGTAATTTTTTTTTAGGGATTGGACGCCATAATTTGAGATTATCAGCCTGTCTCTGTTCTTTACTCAAAAGAGATAATAGACGCTGTGACGGTGGCAGGATATTTTCGCTATAAACTAAATTAATGACACCTCTGTATCTATTCAATGTATGATATGACCTGATCCCCACATTCAATTATTGTCTTGTAGTTTTGTATTTGTGTATATAGCCTAGTTTGTTGTTTCCTTTCTTGCTGTATTGTACTTTCAACTATTTAAGTGAGTCGATTTCACCTACATGTATGTATATACACCTGTACTCTCACTCAGTGCATTAGCCACTCTCTGAGAATGAAGATAGTTGTCTTTGAAAGATAAGAGAATACACTATGTATCGCATTGCAGTAAACGCTTCATTTATTTTTAGTTTAGTGTAATAGTTTGACTTGTGACTATTAACACTATTCCGAGAGATATTTCAACATCGTTATGATCCGTGTTGGCTTTACAATGATCAAAGACATTTAACTCGTGCGGATTGAAATACGTGTTATCTACAATCAAGATTGATCAGTAAAGGCACAGGAGTGTGGTGAATAGTTTCTGTAGTCAAAATTATTTCGTCGTCAAAATATGTAAGGAATGAGTCTAACTTAGGGAATGGGTGTTTAGATATATCTTCCTATGTATTCAGTTATGGGTGCTGTGTCATTACGACCATCAGAGGGGTACTGTATGTTCGCTTTCAAGACTACCGGTCTGCTTCCTCCAGTTTTTGTGGGAGGCCCGTTGGCCGAGTAGGTTAGATCGCCGACATAGTGCTGGGAATTAGGTGTCTTACTCTGGGGGTCGCTGGTTCGGATCCCGCTTGGGACTCGACCAAATTTTCTCCACTATAATCTGTGCTATACTAAGATATTGTAATCCCAAAATAACGGAAATATTGTGATACGATCAAATGACAAAATATACCTTCATAATATTATTATCAATAATGCAATGCATTGGCGTAAACTAAGTGAATCACGGTGCCGGACAAATAACTCGGAAAATGTAGAAAAAACAAATACAGGAAGGAACATATGACAAGAGGACATGATTGGCCATGTTACGTAAACAAGAACACCAGTCACTGAAACGATAGGTTGGTCTCCAGACAATCTCTATAGCTCCAAAATATTTAATGTTGTATTTTGAGTAAAAAAAAACGAAAAAAAACCTGGAATAAAATGGGACTCTGAACTTAATACCTCATATTCCAAATGGGTGGTGTACATTAATAGTAAGCCGGAAATGTTTCTGTTGATGTATCTAAAGACTGAATGAATTGTGTCAACTTCTATCCATATTAAATATCAGACAGCGTGCAAATACTATTCTGCTCGTCGATAATTATCGCATAGTACACTCACAAATGAGGCTAAGAAATAATGTCGTCTCTATTTTATAGAATGATTGAGAGTTTTCCATTAAATGGATTGATACTGAACGAATGAATAAGGATATTGATTGACACGTTGCGACGATTTATAAAAGTCAAAGATTAAATGTCATAAAAACATGTACTTCGGAATGGTTCAGCTTCTGACAATAGTCAACATTTAACAGTCTTTGAAATTATGGTGAATGCCCAGCATAAAAAAAAACAACAGATATATAGATATATATGTCAACGGATTCCACAAATAGATTGTGTGTTTGCTGTGGTCCACAGTGACATGTCAATCTTATATGCTTTGACTACATAGGCTAGGATATAACACACGATGCAAAGTTCTGTGTATGGTTGAGTTTGAAACGTTTGGTGCATGGAGCATGGCCAGCTGCTTGGCGTTTAGTTCATATTGAATTGATCGGTCATTCAGGTTGTTGCTGTGATGAACGATTTGATTTTCAACGAGGAATAACAAAATAAATCTTCCAGGCGGCGTCTAGGTTGTAATGATGTTCATTTCAGTTATTTATATTTCGATCGCTTTATTAAAGGTTCTGTTTGTATATGTATGGATACTATGAACCAAGTCATTCGTCTATACTATTCAGTGAATGGGTGACATTCGGCTGTGCTATATTTTCAAGGACGGTGGTAAATCTGTATGAATGGTTTTACGCCTACCAGATAGCTCTCTGCTGGAATTCAAAATTAGTTCTCTCCCAGGTAATATTTCAAACCCCGCTCTAATGACTGAAGGGTCAGTTATCGTTAGTCTTCACCAGCCGAGAACGACGATGTCCGTGGTTTATAAGTTAGCCTCTGGACTATCATATTACAAGCGTCTGGGCCGTCATTCATAATTCAGCCATCGTCCGCGTCCATAATCCGAAGACCTATTCCATATTCCATTTAACAGCATTAGCACCAAATTGCACCAAATTAAAAAAAAATACAATCATAGTATACATAAACATAGGCTAGAATCTGTTGAGCAAGAGCTTGCTTCACTTCTCAGGTCCACTTTGAAGCTCCGAAAAAGTTTATATGTATCGGTTGGATTATTTCCATCAAATGGGATGCCATAGGACAATACATTTTGTTTCGTGTATATCCTTGAGTAATCTGTGTTGTCTATACGTTCCTGACGTTTTTCTTCAGTCGCATTCAATCGACGTTTATTTTCCCTCATATATTGAGTGTCGGGCATCGACATTTGCAATGCTACTTTGAGTTTCATGTTTAAGATCGTCGACTACTTAGTCCACCGTATCGAAGAATTTGAAGTCAAGAGCATTTAAAAGGCCACAATTATCGGAGAGACCGATATGGCCGCCGTACCTGAAGTTATCAGTGCAATGTCACCTGTGGTGTCCTCCGTGTAGGGAGAGTCTGTGTTCGAGGCTTGCACAAGGTTTCCAGATTCAGGCCTCTTTGTCAGATTATATCAGTTTCATTCCCCGTGGTTTTAACCACCGATTTCTTTTAGATATCCAATTATGCGGCCTTGGAAGCATTTAAGTATGATAAATATAAGTGACCTCTTATATCTTCAGCATTGGTCAAACAGTCACATCCACTCTTCCAGCATGTTGAAATTCGTGAGTATCGACGTGTGAGTAAGTATTGTATTGTCGATTCTTCTTTATTTGGTCCCTTCGCCACCACGCGAGACGTTGATGTATTGTGTTTCATGTTACGTAAACAGGTTATAAAGACACATTCACAAGTTATTAATATAATGACTTTGTGATTAAAGAAAAAATTCCATATACTTAGGATACAATGTCGTCTTGTATTTCAATATAGATAAAACATGTAGCTACAGTCCTCACGTTGATAGACATCCATGTTGAGACACATACGGTTTACTTTCTGGCACAATGTTCAAAGGTTGTATTATGCGCTTCTGTGTGACACTCTAACTCTGGGCCACAGGGACACATTTCATCGCCAACACTTTTGGTCATGCAAAACTCGTGTTCTCGTCGTAATGGTGCGCAGGCTATACGATACGTTGGTCTTGGTCCCGTAAATTCAGGAATATACGCCATAGTCTGCAACCAACACAAAATCAAGATCAAATAATATCCGAATTATATCCATCTAATTTGCTGTGTGCGATTGTGCCAGACTGGGGAACTCATTAGTCCTCTGAATGCGCCTGCTTGCTAACCTCTGCCTCAGACTGGCCTCCTCCTAACCTCTTCCCCAGTCTGGACTCCTATGCTTTAGATTCCAGCGTTCTGTCTAGGTTATATCATATTAAGAGGACATATAGATATAATAGCTACGGAATATGTACTCAAACTAATTTTAAATTGAAATTTGTCATGAAAACCCAGACAGTCTCAAAATTATAAAAAAGAAAAAAAATGTCATGTCCAATTTTAACTGGAGAAGTATACCGCACAGACCTGTTTTACGCAGCATTTTCCATCGCCACATGAGTTTGATACTTTGGGGTCGCAATCATCATGGACATCAATCAAAACACCACTCACAGTTTTCAATACTGCATTGGCCAACTGTAAAATCCGTGTACATTATAATCATGCAGATGATTAATAATAATTGCGTACGAACTTGTTGCTAATGTCATCTCTCTTTCAACGAATTAGATTATCTTTATTTTCATATTAATTCACATATAGATAGGTTGTTGCACCCATTTTTGATAAATGTTTTGTTATTACTGAATCGTTATGGATGTCAACAGTGTATCAACTGTTATTCGTGTTTTCTTTATCAATATGGTATTCTAACAGTTGCTGTTTCCAGACATGTCCTATATTTTGAACGGAATGTCCCACATAGGCATCTTCATTTGGGCATCTCATTTGGCAAATGCCATTCGCGATATGGTGCCTTGTGTTTTCTTCTGTGTGATGATTTATTTTTAGGTTGTTTTGTGATTCATGTATTATGCGGACGACCGAATATATTTTCATGTACCACATGGTGTTCTTTGCTATTGAGCTGAAAAATGGGGTATTACGCGATTTTTTATTATGTATTTGCAATAGGTATTACGATATTAAGACTAGTTTTACTGAAAATCAGTTTGAAAACAAGCCACTTTCTTTGCTGTTATTCAGCAAACGAAATGCAAGCAAACTACATATTATTATACGGAAACTCTTTGTAATCAGGTGCCTGAACCTGTAATCCGAATGTTGACTTTTTGTTTCTCAATCTATGTTTTACCAGATAAAACGATGACAAGGGAAATTTACTCACCCCAAACATTACAAGGCAGAATGCGATCAAAAGTATAGTCTTCATATTGGTACCGTAAAATAACCTGTCTGAAGAAATTTCGATTTGAGATATCTGTTTAACTCTCGTATTCTATTAAGGTAGCGTTCCCAATTAACGTTTTTGCTTCGTTCGTTTAAATTTCTGAAAAAAAACCCAAGTCGTTCTACACCCATCGTTTTGATTTTCGTGGAAAACCATTGAAAAAAACATTAAACGCATTGGTTCGTTCGCCAGTGAACGAAGTCGTTCGTTTTACAGAAAACCATTGCGTTTTTTTCCTTCTTTGTTTGCCATCGTTCGATCGTTCGCTGGAAAACGAAGGCGCAATAATACAATCACGTGATGTTCGCATTATCCAACTTGATAACGCAATCTCCGTGGGCACTGAGAAAAGAATCCGTTAATTCAACGCCGAATTTTCTGACGTTTGGACAGGCAGTAAATTAATTTTACGTGTAACTAGATCTTGAAGTTCAGCTGCATAATTAGAAGACAACAGAAAGTAATGCACAGGTTTTTGCCCCGGTTTGAGCCGATACCATCGCGTCAGACACTGATTATTCGGTTCGTCCTAAATGGCTGAATGCTATCTCCTTGCCATTCCCCGATCGCATTATTTATTGTTATCTGAATTTGGATTATATAGAGAGTATATTATATTGATAGCTATATGTACGTGTAGGAACAAATGATACACCAGCCCGTGGTGACGCCTCCCGGTTTTCTCCCCGTTCTATTTCGATCGAAACGTCCCGGTTTTCAAAATGGACATGAAATTTATTGGTAATCTGGAAGTCATAACGGTTTCTATATGTCCGTATCTTTGGGCGTTTCGTAGCTTGTCAGACGATCGGAGTGTTGTGCGGGCACCAAATTTTGGGGCCGCTTGTCGTATATACGCATATCGCGGCCCAAAATGGAATTCCGACAAAAAAAATTTTTTCCGAAACGTCTTTCTTCAATATTATTGAACGTTTAATCGGTATGTCCATGTCCCGAGGTTTTCCTAATCCAATTGAAATAAAACGTTTCGTTTATCTCTAATGAATATATATTTGAATTATATTCTCTTACCTGGATAATTGATTGTATATCCGAAGCGGAATAAATGACATATTATGGGTATTCTTTGCCTCTTTTGCAGAATACATAGAACATAACCGACATCCATAGAGTGTTTAACGTCATAACGCGAAATAAGACATGAACTACGGTCGATTTTGAAAATAAATCGACATGTCATTTGTGTTAATGCCACCGACAGGTGAATCTTCCTTCATAAATGACCTGTTGATACTGAATCGCAGAAAATAATATGAATTCTTTACCTTCTTTTGATTGAAATTGTAGTTTAAGGGCCGCTTCCCCTTCGGATTTCGCGGCCCATCAACTCAAGGTTTTATTTGAATTTCGCGGTACATTACTTTGTTTATTGAATTTCTTTTCCAGCGCTAAATATATGAATAAATAAATAAATAAATAAATAAATAATAACAATGAGAGATTAGTAGGAGATATAAATAGAAGTAAATAAGAATCGCTATATGTACAAGTTCGTAAGTCTCTTTTTGGTTTTTGGTTAAGTTATACTAGTAAATATGAGTTCACTGTAATCGCGTGTATGTTTCCTTTGTCTTGGTACCCCTTTGAACGCACAAAGCCGTCCAGAAAAAACTGGGAGAACCATGGGCGTTTTCAGGATTTTTCGGATCGACTTCACTAACGACGCCCTTGGGAACATGGTGGGTTCTTCCAGAAATCTGTGCCTGTAACAATTGCTTGGAGTGTGCATTGGGGCACAGGACGGCAGGTCTACGTCCTATATTGCGTGAAAGTCAAAGGATTATATTCTGTGTTAATGCGTCAGTTCGGTGTCATCTATGGGGTAGCGTGTCGGTGTGGTTTAGGACGTGATGTTCTGGTTCGGAGGTTTCTTGTTGTGCGGCGATGTTGGTATTCTTGTGATCGTCATCCGTCTTCTGTTTTTAGTCTTGTCCAGCCCGTCTTTGGTCTTCGGTGTGCCGTGAGGTGCTGTTTAATAATTTGTGTCGTCGTCAGTGTTCTGTTTGTTGTCTGTTTGATGAGGACCGTCATCGTGTTCATCTCCATTTCTGAAAGTATAAGATGAAACACTGTGTAGTATTCATTTTTGTGAGTGACATTATCTGTGTGCGTGGTTGTTTCTTTGACGTGTGCTAATGATTTATGTCCTTGGTTGTTGAATTGGTAGCGGCCTTTAGTTTTTGGAGACGAATGTGGTTACCGGCCCACACGGAACATGGTATCTCCGGTGCCCACATTGCTTATTTTATTGCGAAAGATAGATTTTTAGCCAATATTGTCGCAGGGATGTTGATTGATCTTGGCCTTCGATTTTTGAGACTAATGTGGCAACCGGCCCACACGGAACATGGTATCTCCGGTGCCCACATTGCCTAAATTTTATTCCAAAAGAGAAATTTTGGCCAATGCTGACATTGTTAGTTAGTGGTGCGCATGCACGGGGGTAGTGTTATATACTGGAATAATAGCCAGCAGTTTTGATAAAATCTATTAAGGACTTGAATACCTGTTTCCTAATGGGGGGCTTAGGGTTTAATATCGCTGGTAATGTTAAGGGAGTGTTGAATTTTTTTAATTCGTTTCTAAGTGTCTCGCGTTGTGGGTAGTGTTTAGGGCATTCAAGTAAGACATGTTCTATTGTTTCTTCTACATTGCTGCATGCGGTACAGAGTGGTGAGGTGTTTTTCAGAAGCATGGACAGATGTGATTTAAGTCCGGTTTTGCCTAGTCTTAATCTTGTGATGATGCGGTCATCACGCTTATTGTCTAACTGGAATCCCTGGGCTTGTCTTTTCTCTCCATCAAGAATCTTATGTAACCATCGTCCACGTTCTTCTTCGTTCCATCCCTTTTGCCACTTGCTATCTATTCTGCGTCTAATGATAGTGTTGAGTTCCTTATATCCTAATCCTATTGGCACATCGTGTGCGGTTTTTGCAAGATTGTCTTTGGCAGTTTGGTCGGCTGCTAATGGCGTCTATACCCTCGTTGTGTATTTGTGTACAGATATATTCTATTTTGTGTATGAGATCAGGTCTACTGTCAGATATAGAATTTTCAATGGATGTGAGTCCACTAAGGGAATCGCTGAGTATCACAGCACTGATTGGTTTGTGCTCGATGATCCATTCGAGAGCCGTAATTATAGCAATCAGTTCACTAGTGTATACAGACATATTGTCTGGAAGTTTGAAACCATTTTGTATGTTGAGCTCGGGTATAACAAAAGCTGATCCTGTGTTATTACTTGAGTTTTTCGATCCGTCTGTATAGATTTTTAAGTAATTTTTCCAGTTTTGGTTGATATATTCAAGGGTGGTGGCTCTAATAGTCTGGGTTGTCCCTCTTTGTGAGGTAGTCGTGTATACTTGTGTCCACGTGGGGCGACTCTAATTCCCAGGGTGGCCTAGTGATTTTGTCTGTGTCGCAGATGTGTGCGATTGGTATTTCGTGTTCTTGGAATAGGTTATTTACGGTATAGCCGAGGGGGCGGAGTCTTTTTCCCAGTTTTTCTTTAAATATTCATATTCACTTTTATCTTCAAACATTTTGTGGCATGGGTGATTATCGCCCTTAGCTCTAGTTTTTTCTTTACCTTCCGGTTAAAGAGTTGCTTTATATGTCGGCCATTGGCGGAGCGCGTTGTTAGTTTCACTGTGTGAAGCAATCAGTTTCATGTTGGGTAATATTTAAAGGCGTTGATTGCAAATTCAACTCAGTCTTAGTGATGTTTATTTCACGCGGCTATTGACCTCTAATAATTGTAAACCGGACGCAAGGCTATTAACTGGAATTAAAAAGTTTTTTTTTTATTTCCATGAATCTATATTATTGTACTTATTTTCTTCTTAGTTAGGCCCGATTGTTCCCAAATTAACTCGACATGAACTTCCCGTAGACGAATTCTCTGCCAAAGATATCAAAACAAGTTCAAAGAAAGAGATTATAAAACTGCTTGACAATTGAAATTGGAGGTGTTGATGATTCACACGTCACACCCTAGTCGGTCTGTGAAAAAACCGTCGACTTAAGAAAACAGCGAAGTGGAGGGGTCGGAGGGGTTAATTTCTTTGAAAGAATAAACTCAACCAACATTGTTAGCAGACGTGCCTTAATAATATGCTGAGCTTGTATTATTTGTTGCTGATTTCCTGTGTCCAGCAAATTAACCAAATAATTAAAGTAATTCAGGGCGCAATAAAGTTTTGGACCTACGGTCACTCACGTTTTACTATCAACGGTACTGCTTTGTCCACGAGGACGCTGACATGGAGTGCTCAAAAACTTAAATCGAGCGTTCATTTTAAAATTCTGCGGTTTCGAGTGAATTAGCCGATTCTTCCTTACTTCTATTTATATCTCCCTCTGCTCTCTCGTTGTTATTTATTATTTAATTATTTATTTTAATATTTTAAAGATCTTAAATGAACTAAGAAATGTACCGTGAAATGTAAATAAGTCCAGCTGCTGTCAAATAAATATTTATCAATAAAGATTTTCTCCCATTCTGATATACTTTCAGAACAACATATGTAATTATATTCTAGACTTGCAGAATCTCGTACACTTCATCACCTCCCATGCATGGTCTTCTCTTCAGTGAAGGCATATGTCATATCTCAGTTTAACCAACCAGCGCCCGAGCTCGGCGATATTCCGTTTCACTGAGCCATGTGAGCCGTTACATGCATAGGCCAGATAGACACATTTTGCCGTAAAAATCAAGCCACGCTTATTTGAACTCTAATATTTCAGTATGTATCGCAAAATACATGGCATGATGGCATTTGAAAATGAAAATGTTTATTTTAAGAATAACACTGAATTATGTTGACATCGAAAATAGGCATTCAATTCTTCACAAATCGCTGCAAGATAGGATCAATCTATAATACTTAAACAAGCGTAATTTTTTAAATGAATTTAAATACAAATAATATCAATCATTCAACAATACAAGAAATTTTGGTTAATCTTGTCTAGGCTGAGTTGTGCGGTGCCGTTAGTGGGGCCGGGTGTTTGTTTTGATCTTGAAACTATATGTCTGGTCGATACTCAAATATCAGGATTATGTAATATTTAATTTCAGTGGTCAGATAGTAAGACGGTTACAGTATCCGGGTTTAATCAGTGTCAGGGCATTTCGGCACGCGACAGTTCGGCAAGTGACATTTCGGCACGCAACATTTTCCCACAAAGTGAAGGGTACAACATTTCGGCACCCCTTTTTGTCAGACCAAATTGCCCTAAAAGTGAAGATTTTCACATTCTTTTTTTTTTAAATATGTTCAACATATATAAACATACCGTTTTAAGTGTTATCATGTTGTAGGTTATCATAGTTGCTCACGATTATCCGCGACATTTCGGCAACTTTTTTCACATATTAAGGTTGATGGCGATTGATTGTTGAGGTTTTTACTAGTGATAGAATATTTATATAATGCTTTTTGCTCTATGAGAAGTTCACAACATTTCTAAAACCAACTGCTTATGTAAAAAAAGTTGCAGAAATGTCACAGATATTCGCAGCCAAAAAATTAGAACTTGGTAACCCTTAAAATAGTCTGTTTATATGTTGACATATGTTAAAAAAAGATAAGAAAATCGGAATTTTTAATATGATTTGGCTCGTTAAAAAACGTCCCGGAATGTCGTGTGTCGAAATGTCGTACTCTTCACTTTGTGCCGAATGTCGTGTTCCGAAATGTCGCTGTTTGCGGATTCGTTTAATCATAATGATTTTTTTTAATTCTTTCCAAATCTATACAAATATTAATCTTTTGTCACTCTCAATGTAACAGTCTTATCCCTGTCATTTCATGCTACCCTATTTTTATTTTCACAAATATTCACAGTACCCATTTTTCTTCAATTGCCTGTTTTAGATAGAAAGAAAAGTTCAATATTAAAACGATCAGATAGTACACTAAGAGAAACACAAATCAACTGACAAACACGCAAACCCAGTTATCGGAACAGAATGAATTGAGTTAGGTTGAAATAGTCTGAACAGAATGATCATGTGTACGGCTTCTCGTCATTAAATCAGCAGTCCCAGTGTTTGGGTTACAACACTGAATAGTCAATGATAGATTATATTTATAAATCCTCGTCAGAATGCACACATACCGTGGTCAGTTTAATACGATGCCGGGTATATGCCGGTAGGCCTGTTATCGACGGTTTAACAGCCTACACGTAGGAGCTACCATCATTCAAGCAGTGTGTGGGCGTGTCTTAGTGTGACGTCACTCAGGCGGAACTACTTCCGATCGTTTTTTCTCCAGCAAGTCACAGCCTTAGAAACTCTATAGAAAACAATCGAACGAACGCAATGGTTTTTTCTTCGTTCGTTTTTTCAATGGTTTTTTTGAAAAAACGAACCAACGATACACCCATCGTTCGTGGCATGGTTTAAACGAAATGGTTTAAACCATGGAAAAACGAACGTTAAATGGGAAATGCAAGTAACCCGGATAGGACATTTATCACCTGTTACATTCTCAAACGAGATACAGTAATCAGTTTTAAGAACGGCACGTGCGCGAATATATCACGATCTATGTCAGTTTGAATTATTTGTATATCCAGATTAATTCGTGCACATGGAATGTTAAATTCTATTCTTATCCCAATCATTTACACAATCCAAGAAGCGGCGGTGACAGGTTAATTCAGTCGATCTTTTTGTGTTAGTTTGTCATTTTTGTCATTCGTTCCTTAATCTTTCACTGACACGGCACATTGACAATAGATCAAAACAAGCCAGGGTCAAAGCTATATGTAAAATCTACAAATAGGTTGCACGATACAATTGGAATGTCTGTTTCGTTACACTTTTTACAGTTGTATATCTTCTCTAGAACGGAAAATACTGAAGATTTGTTCATGTCCGCCAATTTTCTCTTTCATACCTATACGAAAATTTAAATACACTGTTGAATGCAAAATCTACCTTGAATGAAACAGTTTTCATCTGAGACTGCAGTGCATACCATATCAAATCAACATCTTCGTTAGAATAGCAAACAAATCCTAATTTGGGAACATCTATTACTTCTAACTAAAATGTGAATCGCTATACGAGTTGTCAGAGCATCTTGCAGTACATAAACCATCTCGTGTACAATAAGATAAACGATGGAAGTTGAACGAATTTTAGCATTTGTATCACATATATGCATACCTATGAAGGGGAGATGCATGTACAATAACATATTTTATATGTTTGATATGAATACAGGATGTAACCAATATACGAGGTTTAGGCCTCCAACGCGCCCCTCTCTTCATTCCCATACGATCGTGTGACTTAAGAAATGGCAGACGTCTGAACAGCAAGAGTGAGATCCGACATTCAATATTCAACCGTCGTCCATAACATAATATCCGCGTCAACAATCGAAAGACCAATTTGTTATGACAGCACCAATTCCAAAATATGTATGAAATAAAAAAATAATAAACATGGTTTCCTACAAGAGAGAAACGGTCAACAGTTTTCAATGATGTCTGCAAGACATTCCGTTGTTCTATACATAAAATCCTAATCACTTAACGTTATTCTTATCTAAACTAATTCTAGAGTATGTAACTCGGTCACGATTTGATTGTTAGGGTTCAGTTGGACACCATGGAGATGTGATATCACAGCACATATAAGGGAAGTGGGAAGAGGTGCCGACATACTGGCAGTCACATGACTTCACAGTATAGTCTTTCGGTTAACCTATTCTAAAGCACATACCAAGAATCTAACGATTCGTGATATGTGTTGTATCTCAGGTACGCTTGTATTGTACCTGTTCATGTGGCAACTTGGATGATATGACCACACGGCCCCTAGCACCGGCATAAGCGGTATTAGATACACATCTAGAGAGCTATGATGGAAATGCTCTGACAACTCGTATAGTGGTAATTGGTGAGCTGTTTCGCTATTTAACACAAACTACTAGTCTGCAAGACCCGATCTCGACCCAGCATCAACTTCCCACAAATGCCAACATATATCAAAGATCAAAAGGTGTGTACAGGGGGCGGGCCTCGGGGACGAAACGTCCACCAGCAGAATCTCGCCATATAGAGGTAAAATTACAACACATATAAGGGAAGTGAGAAGCGGTGCCGACATACTGACAGTCACATGACTTCACAGTATAGTCTTCCGGTTAACCTATTCTAAAGCACATACCAATAATCTCACCATTCGTGATATGTGTTGTATCTCAGGTACGCTTTTATTGTACCTGTTCATGTGGCAATTTGGATGATATGACCACACGGCCCCTATCACCGGCATAAGCGGGATTAGACACAAATCTAGAGAGCAATGATAGAAATGCACTGACAACTCGTATAGTGGTAATTGGTGAGCTGTTTCGCTGTGACAACTCGTACACTGGAGATTGATGAGCTGTATCATCGTCAGATCAAAATGACGGCATTTAACACAACAGACCAGTCTGTAAGGCCCAATGTCGGGGGGCGGGCCTCGGGGACGAAACGTCCACCAGCAGAATCTCGCCATATACAGGTAAAAATTACAACACATATAAGGGGAGTGGTAAGAGGAGCCGACATACTGACAGAGTCGCATGGCTTCACAGTATGGTCTTCCGGTTAACCTATTCTAAAGCACATACCAATAATCTAAGGATTCGGGATATTTGTTGTATCTCAGGTACGCTTTTATTGTACCTGTTCATGTGGCAACTTGGATGATATGACCACACGGCACCTAGCATCGGCATAAGGAACCGTCTCCAAAATTCGTTCGGTTTTTCGTCGAGAAATCTGTATTTTTTTCTCGATATCGAGATTTTCAAAGGTGAGAGGGAATGGAATTTTTTTTCAGAAAACTCGAAAGATTCGCGAAGTCGGTTTTCTTTCGTTATTTTGATCGGTTTTCATTCGAGAGAAATTTCTCGAATGAAAAACGATATCGAGAATCAGTCGAGAAACCTTCGAGAATTTTCCCAGTGGAGGAAAAAACGATTAAAAACCGATGGAAGTAGTGCCGCTATTGACTTCGCCTAAGGCTGGTACCCTAACTTACTGTCACATTGCTTACCTGTTCAAGTTTGCTTTCGGAAACCTCGTTCAGCCTCGGGAATCTTTGCCATGTCGTCAGTTTAGCGAAGCGAGAACGTTACAGTACAGTTTAATAATTATTGTGTCCCAACCAGCCAAGTTGCGTTTGTATGTCAAATCCTTTAAGTAGTTGTGTATGAAGGAGTCAGGCAGGCAATTCAGTTTATATTTATAGCCTACACGATAACTGTGTTTGAAGAAGAAAGAGAAATTCGCTATTTGGACGACGACGACGACAACAACAACAACAACACATGACAACAGAAACTGTCCAGTACCCATGCAGCTTCCCTCTATCTGTTAGCAAGTATACGCCTACGGGAGATGAAGAATACTTATGAATATCAGTAAAGAGTAAGGCACCGTTTCCAATTATCGTTCGCGAATGAATCGTTTATTTCGTCAAATTTTCTCGAAGTCGCGATTTTCCAAGGCGCGAGGGAATGGGTTTTTTTCTTCAAAATAAACGATTCATTCGCGATCGCTGTTCGAATGTTTTTTTTTCCGCTGGCAATCGTTTTTCAATCGAGAAAATTCTCGCGAATAAAAAGCGATATCGCGATTCAATCGCTTTTTAATCGAGAAAATATAAACGATTGAAAAAAAACGATTGAGGATTATAGCCGAAAGTAGTACGCCATTGGTTCAGCCTGACTGATCCGCATACACGTTCGAGTTTCTAACACTTCAGTCAGACTATATAAAGTTCGATCATTTTTTCTTCTTCCTTTTCCATTCTTTGCCTAGTGTAAAACTATAGCGTCTTTCTGTACAGTTGGCGGTTATATAGATACGATGGGGATATTGAAAGAAATTGAAAAAAAAATATCTATATATATACATAGGAATAATGGTTATGCATATAATTATAACTTCATATTTACATATATTTTGTACGGGACACAGACCCGGATATATGGTCAGATTGGGTCATTTGCACTTGCAATTTCGTCTATTATTTTGGGTATTTCTGTGTTTTAAAGCTGGTATTATTCCAGATTTCTTGTGTAGTATTTTTCGTGAACGTTTTTGGCATCTGTGCGGGCTGAAAGTTTGAGTTGATTCGTCAGATTTTCGCTGTAGGCGTGGTTTTTTGTCCTACGATCACCATTTTCCTTGTGTAGGTAGATGGCGCTGTATTGAATATAACATTGTCATACGGGGTTTTGAGTCTTCGAAAGCACTTAATTATTAATATATAGCGCGGGCTATTTGTAAAAATTTTCACAACTGGTTAATCCAGTAAGAGATGAAATTATATACTATTCAGTTGGTTTTTGGCTTGAGCTTCCCTTTGGAATCATTCATAGTTCATTTATCAAAATATAAAATTAAAATAAAAGTATTGTACATATGCGAATCCAACCGTTATATGCGATTCAATCACCATTGTGATATGTATTTGATATAAATATGAAATCACTGCCGCGAATATTCTTATAATAAATAAAATTAACTTGATGGTGATTTTTTTAACTTATTCACATCTCAATAGTTTAAAAACTGTACCAAAACATGAATGGATACCCTTTCCTAATGTATGTTGTACTATAACAAAATATACATATTTAATTACACTATTTTTCACCTTAATTAACCTAGAAATTCTCGGCTGGAGGGCTAAGCTGTTCTGGGTTATCGCCATGCGCCCATTCACACCTCTATGAAGCCTGTGCCGTAATCATTCTGATAATGCAATCAACGACGAACTCAAATCCACTTATGACCTGTACCCGGTATTTACAAAACAAGATATTGTGACTATCACCCTGTATTGTTTATACCAAGTTGCATGAATATATGAGGAAATTATCGAAAGTATGAAGGGAATGACTGAACATTAATACATTGTCGACTCACACGATTATTGAATAAACATGTAATTTTGTCATTTACGCTTCGCCAGAGTAAATCTGAGCGCGAACGTCACAGGAAGCATGGTACAGGTATATGTATAGATATTTCCAGCATACGCCCTACTTCGGCTTGTAGGAGACTATAGATCGTGAATCATATATATTATTCGGTTATCTTGCGCATTTATACAGTATAGTATAGTAATATAGGTTTTTCCATCGACAAATCCGCAATCAACATTACATGTAGTTCCCAGTTCGCGGATAGAGCGGCGTACGACGGCAACACGGCCTATGTGTCAAATATCACTCCGCCTCACGATTCTCTCGCGCCTTGAAAAAAACCCGATTCTCTCGCGATTGAAGATTCGCGATCAAGAACGGACCGCGCATGGGTAAACGATTCAAAAACGATATCGCGAGAGAATGATTTTTTGCAGAAAAGGTTCAATCGTTTTTTCTCATTTTTTTTCTCGATATCCTCGCGACTGATTCGCGACTGATCGTTTTTCAATCGAGAAAATTGAAGAAAAATCGCGACTGAAGAAAAAACGATTAATGGAAACGATCCCTAAAATGGCCTAGGCTACAGGGGATATACATGGCGGTGACTGGGAACTCATGTCCCAGGTCACTGAAAGTGTGTGTGTGAGGGGGGGGGTTAAAAAAAATAAACGAAGTGGGTTGGAAAAGGTTGAACAACGCGATCTCCTCTTGATCCCATTGTGGAATGGACAACTGTGTATTAGGCCTGAGCATGCATGGTAAAACGAAAATAGGCTACAGTTCAACAGGTTAGGGATAATACCTTGATCAGGGTATTATCCCTTGATCATACTTGATCAGGGTATTAATAAGGTATATGCCTGTACCTCGAATGGGGTATAGGGCTATGTCAACTTCAGTTTTTATATATTTATGGAAAATGTGGACATCCACACATACTCTGGACTGCATGGATCTTTCGACAACATATGGCTTCATTGTTCCATGATTTTCAAAGCAATTAACTTATTGCTCCGTTCATGTGACTAATCTTTAAAATTAGCCACTTTAGTATTTCAAAAATGAAACATGGCTTTAAGTAACATATTCAGGGAAATTTATTATGTAAACAAAAATGGCACGTGATGGGATAATCTCGCCGAAATTATTCTCTGTGATATTGCGATTATGCGCATTATGTTTTTGTGTTGTTGTTGCAGTATACTTCCCTTCACTCGCCACTGTTGTGTGTCTATGAACAGAATATCTAGCAAAGTATGTCAGCATGAAAATACATCAGTATGAAATAATATATACAAAGTGGGATATTTTATCTCAATTGGGATAAATATCCCAGTTAGTCTTTCCCCCTGACCTGTTCAACTGTATAAATAGAAAACTAGTTTATGACTCCAATCATCATAATTCCACATTTCCGGCTAAATAGCCCACTCTCAGTCTCTGTCTGCCAATACAAAGGATCTAGTCAGAGAATTTAAAATCGCAATCTCCAGCAAATGTAAGTTAATCATTTGTCTCAAATTCCGTCTTTCGCTGTATCTTTGTAAATTCTAATATATGTTTAGGGATCGTTTCCATTAATCGTTTTTTCTTCAGTCGCGATTTTTCTTCAATTTTCTCGATTGAAAAACGATCAATCGCGAATCAGTCGCGAGGATATCGAGAAAAAAAATGAGAAAAAACGATTGAACCTTTTCTGGAAAAAAACATTCTCTCGCGATATTGTTTTTGAATCGTTTACCCATGCGCGATCCGTTCTTGATCGCGAATCTTCAATCGCGAGAGAATCGTTTTTTTCAAGGCGCGAGAGAATCGTGAGGCGGAGTGATATTTGACACATAGGCCGTGTTGCCGTCGTACGCCGCTCTATCCGCGAACTGGGAACTACATGTAATGTTGATTGCGGATTTGTCGATGGAAAAACCTATATTACTATACTGTACTGTATAAATGCGTAAGATAACCGAATAATATATATGATTCACGATCTATAGTCTCCTACAAGCCGAAGTAGGGCGTATGCTGGAAATATCTTTTCATATTCCTTTACCATGCTTCCTGTGACGTTCGCGCTCAGATTTACTCTGGCGAAGCGTACATGACAAAATTACATGTTTATTCAATAATCGTGTGAGTCGACAATGTATTAATGATACAGGATGATAGTCACAATATCTTGTTTTGTAAATACCGGGTACAGGTCATAAGTGGATTTGAGTTCGTTGATTGCATTATCAGAATGATTACGGCACAGGCTTGATAGAGGTGTGAATGGGCGCATGGCGATAACCCAGAACAGCTTAGCCCTCCAGCCGAGAATTTCTAGGTTAATTAAGGTGAAAAATAGTGTAATTAAATATGTATATTTTGTTATAGTAAAACATACATTAGGAAAGGGTATCCATTCATGTTATGGTACAGTTTTTAAACTATTGAGATGTGAATAAGTTCAAAAAATCACCATCAAGTTAATTTTATTTATTATAAGAATATTCGCGGCAGTGATTTCATATTTATATCAAATACATATCTCTTTGATTGAATCGCATATAACGGTTGGATTCGCATATGTACAATACTTTTTATTTTAATTTTATATTTTGATAAATGAACTATGAATGATTCCAAAGGGAAGCTCAAGCCAAAAACCAACTGAATATTATATAATTTCATCTCTTACTGGATTAACCAGTTGTGAAAATTTTTACAAATAGCCCGCGCTATATATTAATAATTAAGTGCTTGCGAAGACTCAAAAGCCCCGTATGACAAAGTGTTATATTCAATACAGCGCCATCTATCTACACAAGGAAAATGGTGATCGTAGGACAAAAAACCACGCGTACAGCGAAAATCTGATGAATCAACTCAAAATTTCAGCCCGCACAGATGCCAAAAACGTTCACGAAAAATACTACACAAGAAATCTGGAATAATACCAGCTTTAAAACACAGAAATACCCAAAATAATAGACGAAATTGCAAGTGCAAATGACCCAATCTGACCATATCCGGGCCTGTGTCCCGTACAAAATATATGTAAATATGAAGTTATAATTATATGCATAACCATTATTCCTATGTATATATATAGATATTTTTTTTCAATATCTTTCAATATCCCCATCGTATCTATATAACCGCCAACTGTACAGAAACACGCTACAGTTTTACACTAGGCAAAGAATGGAAAAGGAAGAAGAAAAAATGATCGAACTTTATATAGTCTGACTGAAGTGTTAGAAACTCGAACCTGTATGCGGGTCAGTCAGGCTGAACCAATGGCGTACTACTTTCGGCTATAATCCTCAATCGTTTTTTTTTCAATCGTTTATATTTTCTCGATTAAAAAGCGATTGAATCGCGATATCGCTTTTTATTCGCGAGAATTTTCTCGATTGAAAAACGATTGCCAACAGAAAAAAAAAAACCATTCGAACAGCGATCGCGAATGAATCGTTTATTTTGAAGAAAAAAAACCATTCCCTCGCGCCTTGGAAAATCGCGACTTCGAGAAAATTTGACGAAATAAACGATTCATTCGCGAACGATAATTGGAAACGGTGCCTTATTCTATGGAGGTTTTTTTACCGCCCTTGACGTAGGAGCTTGTGGTTCATAAGTTTTGATATTTTAAACTTGGACATTTTTCCTTTACACACTCTGAACCACATATAACTTTGCACAAGTTCAAAATTTGCATTAATGATATGAATATTCATATATAGGCCTACCTTCCTAGCTTTGCTTGTAAATTATATCATAATTCATATGTAGGCCTACCTTCCTACTCTGTAGAATAGCTGCTTGTGAATTATAATATCATAATTGATAAATGACCAATGACAAATGCCTGTGTATGCAAGGGTCGTGATCAACAGGGCTTCGTGTTTAGAATTAAGTACGCAAGCTAAAAATAGCCCACGTCAAAATATTTAGGAGAGAGCATTTGAAAGTCAGGCGATTGGGTGCAATATAATACAATATAAAATATGACAGTTTACGTAAGCTAAAGATCACTCTCGTGACATGAATTTATGCGAGTGTTTGCGTGCAGGTGAGCTATCACCCACGCTAAACACGAAGCCCTGAGCAACTATAGCGCCTGTCAAGAGAAAAAATTAAAATACCACGATTGTGATATTTAGCCTTAGCATTATAGATTGATTTGCATGAAGGATTAATATGCTAATCGTGCTATTATACTGCATTACGGGACAATATTCACTGCCACAAATGAAGCCACACTAAGGGTATTTAAGGCTCATTAAAACTAGGCCATAAGGCCCAAGTACATGTAAACATTGCTCCCACCTCTCCCATAACAGCCCATGATGCAATGCATAACATTGACATCAACATTCACAATGTCATGCAAATTTCAACAAAAGTCAACTCGCCATATTCACAGGGGCTCGTTACCATTGATAATTGGTTAATTAGGTTGATTACGGGGGGTGGGAGGGAGGGGGGTAGGGGTCGAAGTAGGGAATAAATGGGGAAGGGAGTTCAATCAAGTTGGAACCATCACCTCACCACGCTCACAAACCTCTTGTCTTATATCTCCTTGTCTTCAAAAAGCGAATAAACTTCCCGTGTTTTGACGGGTGTTCGCCTAAACCATGAAAACGGATTTTGACGTGTCACTGAGTTCCCATGTGATGTGTTGGTATGTTTTGTAGTAAGGATAAAATGAAATCGGGAGAGGAACAGAAATAATCGATGGAAAATGCGCGATTAGACACCAAATGTGTTTGGTGTGCTCCAAGAGAAACGTTCGAAAAATAGTAGGCTAAAACCTGCTTCCAAATTCCTGAATATTTCACGTAACGCGAGCAGAAACTACCAAAGTATCTAACCTTGATGACTAACACGTCAAATTCACAAAACTGAGTTTATTATAAACATTTCCCGGGACCTGTTGATCTCCCGTTTTAAAATTTATCCGCCATTCTTTGTCCACGCTGTGTTTCATCGACCCGTGGCCATGGCGACCACGCGCAAATAAAGGAACTGCTCCAATCACGCCGGGCCTCTGAAAAGGTCGCTCAACCTTGGGCCAATCAGTGATGCTGTTTTACTTCACCTTGTTACCAGCCTTCATTCTCCTTCAAAGAAGTACATGGGACTTTTTTCAGTTACAGCTCGTTCTATACCTGCCATCTCATGATATCACTGCCACATCCCGAATGTACGGAATATAAGCTTTACAATGGTATACGATAACATAGGAATTGCAGCGGAACAACAACAACAGAACGCTGCAAAACGTAGCTAAAATGCGACAATTTCTTGCTTTTTTTCGTGATTTCCAACAGACGGAAAGCAGACACAACACATTTTCTCGCATGATTATTTATTTTTAGATTAAACGTTGTTGATATTGATATAAAACGTGAACAAATTACGTAGAATGGGTCTGTGGGAGACCATTGGTAAATATTTTTCCACATGACATGAGACATAAAACGGGATATTTTACATCGCTGGAAACGTATGAAAATTGAAATCAGTCCATGGGTTAAAGACCTACGCCATCACAAATCTGTTATGGGTCAGAGAGAGAAAATTCCCCACAAGTGTATGGGGGAAAGAGTTAAACTCTAAAGCCTTTCTGCCCCTTATTAAGGAGTTAGTGAACCCAATATTGTTGTTGTTTAAAAAAAAAATAATTTCAACACACAAAAAAAAATTATTACAACTCAAAAGTTTAAATTATTTTTCTTGTTCATTAACTTCCAATAGAACATTACCAATTTAAATTCTCTTTGATCTCATGTGATTTTGAAATCTGAACCAAACTGAGGGTGAATGAATATCAACAGGCCTAAGACATTTCAGAAGTGGAGAATTGTGGTACAATGTACATTAGCAGCAGTTTAGTGCTGGCCGACTGTGAGGATTGTAGGAGCTATTAGAAAAGATTTGCACAATACTAACTTGCTAATTTGAGGATTTCCACTTTGTATATTACTTTTCTCAGTGCTGCATTCATAATTTCTCCAGCTGCCAATTTCTGTGACATTTTGGGAAGAAGTGTGGCTGTTCTAACTGGAAGGGTGTACCCATCAGTATCAAATAGAATCAGGGTCCACTTTGGAACTGTTAAAAGAAAAAAAGATCATTATATGTTTTCTTGAAAAGGGAAGCACGCATGAAACATATCATACATGTAAAACATACCACACATATCACACATGTACATATAATATTGTATGTATATATTCAGTGGATTATTACATGTATACACTCTTAAAACTAAAGTGTTGTATACAACATTTATAATGTTGTATATAACACTTTGATAAGTGTGGAGGAGGGAAAACATTTGTAAATGTTAATTTAACACTTTCGAAAGTGTTGCTGGTTTCAACACTTTGTAAAGTGTTAGATTTCAACATTTTAACAGTGTTATGATCTCGTTTCTAACCTTTATAAATGTTGAATTCTAACACTTGCAAGTGTTGGATTTGTGTCAATATTTAACACTTTAATAATGTTGTATCTCGTTTCTAACCTTTATAAATGTTGAATTCTAACACTTGCAAGAGCTGGATTTGTGTTAGATTTAAACATTTTAACAGTGTTATGATCTCGTTTCTAACCTTTATAAATGTTGAATTCTAACACTGGCAAGTGTTGGATTTGTGTCAATATTTAACACTTTAATAATGTTGTATCTCGTTTCTAACCTTTATAAATGTTGAATTCTAACACTTGCAAGAGCTGGATTTGTGTCCATATTTAACATTTGGTAAATGTTGACTTTCAACACTTTGCAAGTGTTGGGATTCAACGCTTTGTAAGCGTTGGTATTCAAAAAGGAAATGGCATGATAAGGCGGCATTTTGGCCTATATACATGGTGCAGTTGAACCCCCCCCACCCAGAATAAACTGTTCTGAAAATAATTGTGTTCAAATGTAGACCCTAATGGCAACAAATATGTACACAGTATGTGAAAGTTCTAGCTCAATTGTGTTATGACCGTAATTATTACATGATATTAAAATCCGCATCATTTGTGAGAAAGCGTCTAAATCGAGTCATTCTAACACACATTTAGACACGACGAGGTACCAGGTTAAATGACCCTTAGACCCTTTTTCACAAAATAGCACATGCTGTGGATTTTAATTTCATGTGAGAACTATAGAACTTTCACATATTGTATTATATTTTTTTCGTCATTAGATTAAAACAATTATTTTTAGGACATTTTAATTTCTTGATTTCAACTGCACCATCTACTTTTAAGGCATTTCACCAAAAAAAAATTGCCTGTTAAAATTTGCAACAGCAACACAGTAATCCTTCTATGATCGGGTTTCAACTCCCCCACAGACAAATTGCTGTGGAAATGTAACTGTGGCACTTGTGTAAGTGTAGGTCATATTCAAGATAATGACTTAAAGAACAGAACAAAATAAAGTTCACTTGCATTCAGTCACAGACGAATAAAAACAGGAGTGAGATTGAAGTCTGACCACTTGACATCTGCAGGACATAATTGTAGTAATGCAAAGAACTAAACAGATTTGTGACAATGTATCGTACGACCTGTTAATCAAGAAGCAGGGTATAAATTTTATAAAGTTTATCTTAGATATGACAAACTTGCAGAAGTACCAAAGTTACATTTTAAAATAAGCGACAAACAAGAATAAAAAATAATGCAAGAGTATGCTTTACTGCTTTTTTAATGCAACAATATGGGAAGTGTTCATGAATATATTTTCACAATAAAATTCATTAAGGTCACTGTTACCTCATGACCCTCTCACATCTATATGTAAGGGCAAATAATTAGAATTCATATGGGACTTAAAATTTTCAAAACATCTCCTTTTCTTCATATTTACAAGCATTTGGTTTGGAGGATCCATAATTAATAATTGTCGCACTCAGTATGTCTCTTTTTACAAGCAAGATCATGAGGAACAAACAAACATTTAATGTAACCCATGACCAGAATGCATTTCATCATTGCTTATTATTCCTGTGATATGGTGGTAAAACAATAATGGGTGACAAATGGGCCAGGTCTGATCCAGAATGGGTTAAATGTCCATGTCACTGATTTTGGACTTCTTGTCCACTTGCATATGCGATACAAAGTTGCTCAGGATTGAACCCAGAAATCGGTCGATCACACAGATTTCTGATAAGATTTCTTTCATCCGATCACATGCATGTGTGAACTAAGTCTGGTGCTTTTAGGCATAATCATTCTTGAGATATGGTGGTATTGCGAAAACAGACCGACGTATCCCCTGTTGATATGAGGACAATACCCCAAGAAAGCCTTTAGAAGCCTTCTCATTCTTGAAATATGTTGGTAAAAACAACTGCTAGTAAGTGAATGTATGAGTGGAATATTTTCAGTCCAAATGAGTCACAGACTGATGGTGATCCAGACAAAAAGTGACACAATCAGAATTCACCGAACACAAGAGCTTTGACATGAGACAACGCAGATTTTGGTGATCATCTCTCTAAATCTGATTGGCAGTCTCTCTTTCTCAGAGATGCCATAAATAGTCTCGAGGAGTAAAAAGAATGAGGTTAGTTGATCAGCATATTCCAGATTGAATTTATTATGCAGCTTGAAAAACCTATCAACTGCAAAAGTTATGTCGTTCCTGCAAGGTATCGCAACGCTGTCGACGATGATGAAATATTAGGATACTCCATTACTCGTTCCCAGGCAAAGGACATATGGCTGTGACCTCCTGCCTCTAGGTAGTGAACTGCACTGGTTCCAACCTGAAAAAGAGTAAGATGATTCTATTTCAACATTTGCAATCAACCAGTCTAATAGTAACTGAAGTTCAATCTAACTCAAGATATATGCACTTAAGCATCTTCACATGGTGATGACAGTGTGTAACAAATTTCTAAAGAATCTAGAATCTTAGTCGCACAACCCTACCCCAGAAAGTTAGGTAGGTTGGTAAAATACATATATTTATTCGAAGGTCAGGTTTTCCTTTCGCGGTGGATGGAAGAGTTAAAGTGATTTGGTCCAGATACGAAGTTCTTATGAAAATGCCATGAGAAAACTACTGTTTGCATCGATTGTCAAAATGATTTCTGAGAAGATAACGAATCCTCGACATCGACATCCTTGAACAAGGGAAACCCCCACCATATACTCGGGTCAATCCTAGAATACAGGCGAAAACTGCATTCCTCTATGGATTGGGTCATGGAATATTTGCCTTCACAATGTGTGATACAGGGGCCGCGGAGCGCCCCCCCCCCCTCCGCCCCCCGCCACACACACACTTGTTATAGATCAATAAGTCCTATCTTAGATAGCACCAGTCCAACATTTAACAAGGCCGAGTTCAGCCCCTCCACTTTCAAATGTGCTTCGCGGCTCCTGTGATACATGCTCACATCGCCGACTGCCGGAGAGCAAAATAGTTGCTTGGCGAGCATTTTACGTTTGTTCACCTAAGAGTGGAGACAGGGGAGACAACTCTGACATTCCAAAATAAAATGATGACCTGTCTGAGAATCAGCGGAAAAAGTTCCCAGTCTACGAATTTTTTGACCCAGTCAGGGTGTAGTGGATAAGGGCAATCAATGCAGTATCAGATATCATATGGCCGCTGTTAATTAATTGTTTGTTTCTCGTAACCTTGCTGGTAAAAATATACATGCTGAGCGCGATAATTATTAATTATTAACTTGCAAACCAATTGTGTAAAAATATGGAAAAAATTATCAAGTTTTACTCATGAAAATGTAAATCCCTCATGGATTTTAATTATTTGCCCTCAAAATATAGATGAGGGCTGGTTACGGGAAACGGAACATTAATTATCAGCGGCCTATGCTATCTGAAAATATCAGCATATGGGATCGGACGAGGCTTAGTTTCGAGATACAGGGTGGAGCTCTGTTCCGGGGGTGGCGGGAGAGGTGGATATACCCCCAGGGTGTAGTGGATGAGTGCAATCAATGCAGTATCAGATATGCTATCTGAGAATATCAGCATATGAGGTCGGGCGAAACTTAGGTTTGGAGATACAGCCAGGTGAAGCTCAGTTCCGGGGGCGGGGTGGGGATATACCCCAGGATTTGACTTAATGTCACACTCAAGTTTGTTTCACTCATATGGTGACAGTCATAGTGGACGAGTGTAGTCAAGGCAGTATCCGATATGCAAGGCTGGAAATAGGAACCTTCCAAATATTAAAACATGTTGCATGTTAGGACAACCTAACAACAGGCTAACAATTGTTATTCCAATCAAACTGTTAGTGTTCCTCGCAGAAGTCTGGATCCATTTACTTGAGGGATTATTATCTAGATTTGCAAATATTACCTGCAAGTCTGCAGTTCCTCACAGAGCCCACCGCTCTCTTCACTCTTGTGACATCTTTGCGATCTTCAATATGTTTGGCACATATCGGCTTTGTTAAAAGTGTCGATCCCGTGTCCTCTGAATATAGCATCGCAAATTCTTGATCAATCTGAAAATGAATATATATTTGCATAAATATTAATTGACAATTGACTGGATAGGACTGTCTAATGGAAATCAACGAAGCAATACTTAATTCCACCGTGACCGAGTACATGGAAAAATTCCAATTGCCTGAAGGCAGGGTTGTCCTGTGAGATCGGGAGGTTGAAAAGTGTGGCAGATCATAACACTCCCTTAACGCATGCGTATTTCAACTGAAGAAGTTGCAAGAAGAACAAGAATGCGATCCTTCCACAGACCTGCATGCCGAATCAAACAGGTTGGGAATAATACCTTGATCGAGGTATTATACCTCGATCAAGTTATAGGCATATACCTCGATGGATGTAGGGCTATGTCAGCTTCAGTTTTTATATATTTATGGAAAATGCGAACATCCGCACATACCCCGGACTGCATGGATCTTTCAACAGCATCTATGGCTTCATTGTCGGAATGTTCCATGATTTTCAGCAACTTATTGCTTCGTTTTATGCGACTACGTAATCATTCAAATTAGCCACTCTAATATTTACAAAATGAAACATGGCTTCGCATGACATATTCGGTGAAATTTATTCTGTAAATGAAAATAGCATGTGATCGCATACTTCGATCTCAAAGTCATATCCAAGTTGCATGAATGTAGATGCATTGATTGATGAATACATTAAATTGTCTGATGCAATGCACAATCTCCTAGCATGCACACACATAGCAGGGTCATAATACCCAGAGCAGAGGTCAGTTTTTATGTGCACATGCTAGCAGTTTAGATTATGTGTCTTGCTAGCAGTTTAGATTATGTGTCTGGCAGTTTAATTAGATTTATTAACTAGGCCTAGCCTCTCAAATCCTGCAATTTGTGTATGACTTTTACATGGAAATATGCCACCACATGCGATGATGCCATTTTCATTTAGAAAATATATTTCATCGAAGATGTCATTTGAAGCTAGGTTTCATTTTTGAAATTTTGAAGTGACTAATTTGAATGATTAGTCGCATAAAACAAAGCAATAAGTTGCTGTGAAAATCATGGAACAATGAAGCCATAGATGCTATTGAAAGATCCAATTGCACTCCGGGGTACGTGTGGATGTCCCTTTTTGATAAATATATAAAAACTGAAGTTTTCCCCAACCTTTAAATAATAAAGACTTTAGGTATGCGGGCAGGGAAAGACATTAGTTCAACAAGCTGAACCCTGCTGACATTTAATTTTGTGATATTGACAATGCAGGGTTCAGCCGTTGAACCGAAATTTCCTATCGCAAAATTTTCGCCTCCCGACTTGGGTAACAGCGGGTGGATTTGCGCTCATAAAAAACAATAATACCTACCGCTTTGTGCTCGTTTGGATAGAATACGTATTTGCCTACTTCCCTGGCCATTTATTTTCTCTGTCCAGCTCCTTTCATTTCCAGAAACGACAAAAGAAAAAAATATTATCGCGGACGATCTTCCAAACACGAAATCCGCCGCCATTTTCGAACACTGTCACGTGACCCTGATTCTCTCACGTGAGGTTATTCTAAATTCAGGATTACAAGAGTCGGAAAAACTGAATCCGCTCAGTCGACCCAGTCGCTTAGGGAGATAAAAAATCCCATGAATTACCTTTCTCAGTATGTGCCTTCCATTATGCTTGATATCGATAGTTACAATTTTACATTTAAATGCAGATAATGTGACAGCCTTATGAATGAGCCGTTTCCGACCTTCCTGTCTACAATCCCGAATTTACAAATTAGTCTCGTGCCACCATAGTGACATTTCAAAATGGCGGCGGATTTCGTTTTTGGAAGATCGTCCGCGATGATATTTTTTTCTTTTGCCGTTTATGGAAATGAAAGAAGCTGGACAGAGAAAATAAATGGCCAGGGAAATAGGCAATTATGTATTCTATTACGAGCACAAAGCGGTAGGAATTATTGCTTTTTTATAAGCGCAAATCCACCCGCTGTTACCCAGGTCGGGAGGCGAAAATTTTGCGATAGGAAATTTCGGTTCAACGGCTGAACCCTGCATTGTCAATATCACAAAATTAAATGTCAGCAGGGTTCAGCTTGTTGAAGGCTTGTATTTTCATGGGAATCCGATTCCCGTCAAATTAATTTGCGGGAATCATAGAAATGATAGCATTGAATTCTCGTGGATTCCCATAGAGCTGGGTTGCGAGAATCAACATGTATTTGAATTTCCGTGAATTTTGACGAAAAACAAGGCATAGAGGGTAAGTATAAGAGAAAAAACAGCATTTTGGGAATATAGCACCACATGATTTTGTCTGGTTATTTTATAATACAACCCTTGTGTAGGGGGTAGAGCTGATGCAACTGTATGTAAAAAATTACTTGATGCAACTACGGGCTTGGGATTAGTTCTCGTACGCTTTTCACGGTTTATTTTAATGTATATAAAAGTAATTTCTTGAGAGACGCAAAAACTGACCTGGCTAATGTTGGGATCAAGACCCTTCCCTTGGATTACGTGACCTTTTCCTGCACGTGTGGGAGCAGTTATTAACTTGACTTGTTAGGTACCTCTAACCCACGAGAGCAATTCTCATACAGCAGACGATAGTCACTGAATTGTTCGCTAATATCATTGTTCGTGCACTTAAAAAGTTTATTTGAGTAGCTTTAGAAGAAATAGTATAAGCTTATACTAATTGGACAATTCATCATCTGACCGGTTCACAATGACAGACTGAACAGCGACTCGTTATTTGGATGGAAAACAAGATTATTTTACCTCCGGAAAATCTTCGGCAGTCATCGGAAGTATAACTCTTCGGCCGTCAATAGCTAATAGCATATCCACCAATTATCCATTTTAATATTAATAATATATTTGGAACGCTATTTCATGACAAAAAATTCAACCGGAAGATGACACTGATTTACTGGAAATGACGTGAGTTTGCTGCCATTTCACTGCGAACATTAGTTCGCAGATAGGGAGGGGCGGTCGAAGGAAACCAATGACTGCGCCCCGTGTCACATGACATAAACACATCTGTCGAAATGGGATTGTCGTCTGACTTTCGTGGAATGAACATGATAGTCATCAATCATGCTACCTATATTGGTCGGCGATAAAATGGACTTCCCGTGTGATGAAAACTAGAAGTATATACCCCGGAAAGCAATTAAAAAAAATATGGGGATTTTCCAGATCTCCGTTTAATCATCCGATAGGCCTAAATGTTCACATTTCAGCTTTCTCGGTTCAGTTGCACTCGGTGACTCGCTCGATGATGGTGCGAACAAGGATTGCCAACACCCGAATCAGAGTGCCGGAAAGGAGAAGAGCATCAAGATCAACAATAACAACAAGTTAATAATGTATTCAATCAGTTACAAAGAAAATTAACAAAATAACACGTTCTAACAACAACCAAACTTACCGAAACGGCACGTTGAATTTTCCCCCACACAGGCTCATGCTTTCGGTGCTTTCCAGCAATGGCAGAAGAATCACGTGAAGCAGGAGCCAATCAAATTACTCACTGTCTCCGCGCGCCACCTTGCCGGGCGCGAAAATAACACAACATTGTTTAGATGTTGTTAAAATCCGAAGGGTCTAAGATTATGACACTTTAAATGTTATAATACTAGTATTCAACATTTTAAAGTGTTGTATTGAGTATAACACTTAGAAAATGTTATACCATTACAACACTTGTGTTTTAAGAGTGTATAATCTATAATATTTTCATCCTTTTTCTTAGATGGAGTCTGAGGAAGTGTTTGATGAATATTGTATGAGGACGAGGATGAGAAAGAAGAAAGTATCAAGATTTCTGGTTAGTAAGTGTATATGAATTTCTGATAAATGAGGTTGTGACATGCGCTTGAAATGGTGCATCTTTGGATAAGTGCACATAATAAAGGAGGACTTGTCAAAAGGCTGAACGTTCTGTATAGATGTGCATACAGTTAGTTTTAAATCACAATACTTATGTACTTGAGTGCTTGCAGTGTTTTAGTTCTATTTTAGTTCTATTTTAGTTTACACTCTGAGAAACAAGCCCGTTGGCTGGTTTGGCAACGGGGGGGGTTCGTTAGAGAATATTGCGGAACTCCTAATGCGAGTGCCGTAGGTGCGAAGCCCGGAACCCCCGGAATTTTTTTGAAAATTTAGATGCCATTTGGCGCGTTCTGGCGCATTTTGACAGCATATTTTCGAAATCCGCCAACTGCGGATGACTTCAATATGACTTCAATCGACTCGTTGTGTGAATGATAATCTTGTCGACTGGGAGATGGTTAATATTCAACCATGGGAAACCCCCTTTGATCAAGATTATTATCATTAACTCCTCACTCCGGTGTGGTGGCTAAGAGTGTCCGGGGATAAGTGTCCCGTTTCCTATCTTTTTGTTGAGTGAAGAGTGTCCTACCTCTGGAGAAGAGTGTCCTAGCTGTGTTAGAAGATAGGAGCCGGACACTCTTAACCATGGGATATTCTTAGCCATCACACTGCCATGAGACACCACCGCCCCCTCTCTCATTTTTCCTGCTTATAGCCCACTCCCTAGCCCGAAAACATCGGCTAAGGAGTCTATTGTTTGGGGTTTTTTTGGTTGTTGTTGCTGACCCCTTAGCCCGAATCACTTATACAGACCGAAAAGGAAAAAAATAAATAAGACCTCAGTCGCTCGAGATCTTTAACTACACACGGCGTGGGGAATTGAGACAGAGGCACAAAAAGCATTTTATCGAATAAATAATATGATTTGGGATCTCCAGCACTATGACAACCACCTAATGACTCCTTTAATTAGATGGAATCTGCCATCAAACACGGATTTTGTCAACAAAACCGTTGTGTTTCTTTCTCCATAGTTTACAGGGACATGCGCAGAATGGGGTTGACCTTTTGACTCACGTCATCAAGAAATGGATCCATGTTGGTTTTAAACCAATAGCGACGTGTGTTTATTCACGAGATCAGAAAGGTCACGAGATCAAAATAGCGAAGGTCATATTCTCACAAGATGTCAGAAAGGCGCGAAAACGTTAAAATCAATGGAGGTTTTTTCTCACACATTTGATCACATTTTGTCAGCTTCAAAACAGTCGTGATAGATTGTACATGGACAAAGAAGCTCAGGTCGGTCAAACTGTATCAACTTGGTATATTTTATCTCTCCCGTTTCGTTATTTTCGTCAGCGAAAAGGCGCTTTTCGCGACATAAGTTTTTATCACGAAAATTTAACCCACCCTCGATCTGGGCTGTGATAGGAATGCCACGCCCCCTTACCTATATTCACCCATCACAGCCAGAGTTTCTGGGTTAGCCCACTCCCATATATATATATATATATATAGTGGACCATTTTCTTATGATTCCCACCTGGCCCCACACACTCCCTCTGGTTTTTTTTATCTCGCCTAACATACTGAGGTTTTTGCTGTACGCCCCCTCCCCCTTTCACATTCTTGTAGCTTTTCACGCTAATCACTGAACATTAATTTGCGTTAATAGCAATATTTTTACGCTAATCACTCAATATTAAATTGCGTAATTGATCATACGAACATGAATAATTGTTTCCAATGAGCTGAGAGGATTGTGGCGTAACTGGACTATCGTCGCGTAACGGGGAGATTCCAAATTGCAGAACGAAGTGAGGGACTCGGACTAGAGGTCAGAGGCGAAACAACATAACACGATACACCAGATATCAACTCTAGATCTATTTTTATTCAGGTCAATATTATCTATAATTCGTTGCGAGCTGGCGGCCGAATCCAAGGGCCTTGGGTACGTATCCTTCCGTGCACTCTGAATTTTTTTTCCACGGCAGCGGAACTCGGTCTGCTCTGCGGGGAGAGGGGGGTGGTGCGTACGCACCCCCAGAACTCCCACCAGCCTACGGGCCTGAGAAATATGGAGTTGTTATGAATTTGAATTATTTATTTGATTTTATTAACAGGTTTGCCTTCTTTGAAGAGAGGTCGAAAGTCTCTTGTGGATCAACATCCCGCGCTTGTTGGAGTGGTTGACAGTTTCATCAAAGAACATTCTGCGGAAGCACACAATCGTCGTCATGATGCAACTGCCTATACAAATGGGGTGCGACTGAAGGACATAAAGCAGCATGCAGAGAAAACTGTACCCGGGCTTGCGAGCATTTCTTGGTCGACAATCCACCGTATGATGAAGCCTGCCAGAAAAAATGCCACAAATGCCAAATGACACAAGGGTGCAGTTGATGCTCGAGTTCCATGTAAACAGAACAATGCCACAAAGGAACACCAAGACTTCCATTATACATGTGCCTCAATCAATTACATGAACGAGCTGGCGTTCCTATCTGAGGATGAAACAGCTGCATTATCATGCGATGATAAAAACAAGGTTAATGTTGGAACATTAGCTGTAAGTCGGCACTTTCAAATCAACCGATTTTTTTCTTCAAGTGATAAGCCCAATTATCCAGACCACGACTTCCCATACCGCAATTCAAAGTTAATTCCCTGTGGGTATATGGTGTTGCAGAAAAAAAAACAGAAGTAGGAGTTTGTCACCAAAGCGTTCACACAAACCGAACTACTGTGAAAGGAGAACGCAGAGTGCCTCACCAAACCGAATAATGGCCACACCTTTCCAACGGAAAGACAAGACAGGACGAGCACATGTATCATGGCCACAAACTGGACCACTGACTGTATACATACAGTCGTCAAAATTCAAGGCGAATACAAGCCAAGCTCATGCATGTCATCTTTATGAGATCTTGGGTCATGTAGTGAATGATAAACTCAACCCGAAGAGTGTTGTTTCTGTGTGATTGCAGATGGTGGACCAGATTGGTCAATTCAATCGCTTGTCAACCTTATCAACTATGGGAGACTGGAGAGACTTAAACTTGATGCACTCATAATGTCTGCCTATGCTCCAGGTCACAGCCGATTCAACCCTGTTGAAAGAGCATGGGGACCTTTATCGAAGTGGTTGACTGGTGTCACTCTGCCAATCGTGTTAGAAGGAGAAGATAAACCTCCATGTAAACAGACTGGACTGTCGAGTGAAGAAAGAACTGCCAAAGAAGTAGAAGTCTTTGACAATGCAATCAAAGTTTGTGCCAAATATTGGCATGAAAAATGCTATGACAGCTTCCCCATTTCCGTCCAATGTGGTATAGATGCATTCCAGTAGACTGACCATGCCATACTGAAGCGGTTTGTTGATGCATCAGTACGGGCTGTGAAAAACAATTTAACCTACAGATGACTGCAGAAGGAGTTGTCCTTTCTTCTCAACCACTGTGTTCGAAGAACGTATCAACTGGAATTCTACAAGTGCCAGCGAACAGAATGTGACAGTTGTAGGAAGAAACCAATTAGAGCAACAAAATTTTTCAAAAACTTGGCAATTTTGGGAGGCAAAAGCCCATCACCAGTGATCGATTCATCCAGGGGAAAAGGAGAATACCTCACTCTTCAACGGCTGCTAACAAAACTACATCAACCCAGAACTTGACCATTGTTTACCGACTCGACAGGTTTCCATGCTGTCTGTTTGTAGGAAAGGCTGCCAATATATCTTTCGGTCCAAGCGAGATGAAACCCGACATAACTGTCTGCATCATACATCTTGATGAAATGTTTAGAACTGTGACCCAACTGTTGCGCATATAGACGTGTACCTAGTTCAGTTGTTGTTTGTACTACATGTATTATTTGAATATGAGCAGTTGGTTCAGCATGGTAATCACAAAATAAAGCAGATTAAAAGTTCTCATTTACAACAGTCAGTCAGGAGTGGCTTTTCAGTATCAGTAATACGAAGGCCGAAGAACCTTACACGAAAGACTGACCAAACTTTCGCTCAGTACATGTAGGCCTATATTTGAAAGATGGACCATGTAAAGAAATTATTTTTTTATTAATTTAATCATGATCAGATAACTCCAGCAAGCAATGTGAATTGACTTGTAGGTCTGGCTGACACTGTAAATGTGGATTTACAGTGAACTTCCTAATATTATAAGACCTAATGTTGACCCGACCATTGACTACATGGCTACATGGGACACTAATTGACTGAGTAAATGAAGTTGTCAGCATTGAACAATAGCAAGTGTTGCATTGGACATGTATTTTGAAAGAGCTTCTATTCCCTCCATCGTATTGTATCTCAGGATTGTATGCAATGCACTGTGTCAGTCGGTTGCTACATCATGTACATGTACGAGCTATTCATGAACTAAGGAGAAACGATGTTTATTATATACTGTTTAGACTCGTACATGGGTTTGTTGATTATAGAAATAGACAAACTTCTAAGTGATACTCCACGTCAGCATATTTGATGCACAAGCTTATCAAGTGATCTTTTGAATTTCATAAAATTGCCAGTAATTATACAAATTGTCCGCTTGTTCATTCACTTATAATGGATGACCAAATACTATTTAGAGATATACACAACAGCCGTTCTATTTGTTTACTTTTTTCAATGGAGGTTATAGTCTTGAAGAACTCATGATGTCAAAACGTCACCCGTTTTATGTGTATTATGTCACAGTTCTTCATGACTAACCTCCATGGGAATAGGTAAACAATCAGAACCACTACTGTGTATACTTGTATCTCTAAATACAATGTAGTATTTGGACATCAATGGAAGTGGATAAACAAGTGAACAATCTGTATATTTACTGGCAATTTCAGTCTTTCAGTTTTTAAAACATCCGGATTGCTAGTGACTATTTGAAATGTTGATAACTGACTTAATTCAATACATATATACTATATTCTAACGCTATTGAAGCACTTTCTTCAAATACGGTGAGAATATAGTATATATATATATATATATACATACTTAGTGTGGTTTACGGGATCTTTGCAATTTTGGTGGTTTATGGGATCATGCATTTCCAGCTATATTTAGGGGTTATGAAATCAAGAAAAAAACACTTGAGGGTCTGTTATAGCTAAATATACAAGCCTTGCCGCAAATTTCGTTAATTAAAAAAACTATAGAAAACATTGTGGGTCACGTATAAAGGGATAATATCCCACAATGTTATCTCTTCTATCATACCCATAAGGAAGACCCACAGTGTTATCTATATATGTAAATGTAGAAAGGGATAATATCCCACAATGTTATCTCTTCTAGCACCCCCACAACGAACCCCCACAATGTCATATTCATTTACAAATGTAGATAATCATCCCACAGTACAGACCAGTGGCATCGGAACGTAATCGAAAGTGGGGAGGGGGAGAGTCCAGGGACCAAACGTTTTAGGCGAGGATCCAAGGGCGGCCTAGGCCCTGGAAGCCCCTGACTCAATAGACGGCCCTAGGTGCATTCTGGGCGATTTTGAGTAGGCATGCGGAACCCAAAATATTAGCTACGCTAGTCCCTTTAAAGGCGAATAACGGCGGGGTTTACCATACCAACAGAACAGAAGAGGGAGCTGCTAATGGAAATATACTGTATACAGGTTAGGGCGATCCCACTCTCTAAAATGGAGGTAAAAAAGGTCGTTTTTGCTCAATAACTCTTAACCAATGCATGAACATTTCAGGCGCATTGATTTACCTATTGTTCCATGTCATAAAATTGATTTGCCATGTGAAGAACCAGCCAATGTGGTTCAAACAGCGCGAAGGATGTTTGGCCTATTATTTTGCAAATTAGATTGATGACAATTTACTTTTTTACTACAATTTCATGCGGATGGATGTGTCTGTATGCGCCTCAAGAGGATTTACTTTTTTACTACAATTTCATGCGGATGGATATGTCTGTATGCGCCTCAAGAGGATTTTGCTGAATTCATTATGTGAACTGATTTATTGAGCGAAAACGACCCTTTTTACCTCCATTTTAGACCGCGGGATTCCCTAACCTGATATAGTCTTTGTGTCAGGGGCCCACACGGGCGTGATCCTGAAGAAAATGCGAACATTTTGATTTAATTTAATTTTGGACCACTTCGGAGCTACTTAAAGGGGAATGTTATCGCCGGACCTCTGTAAACGTTAATATATACCTTGATACTGTAAGAAATCGACTATATAGTTTTCCCCCCGATCTCCGAACTTAAAAACGGTAAATTTGGCGATTTAAACGCGTTCCTACCACGAGCCTGTCAAAGCGGTGACCTTTGACCCATGACGTCACAGAGTGAACCAGTCCGCCATAGCATTAGCATTAGCATACGTAAACAAGTAAAATCTGCTCCAATATTTTTCGATTTTTCGACTGTATTCTCGTACGTTGGAGGCATCATACCTCGTCGGTGTGTTGTTGGAGGGTGTAGCAACACTAATGGAGATGGATTCAAGTGGCCAAACGGCGAAAAATCGGGGAGAAATTCGACGAAATTTGTGCAAAACACGTGGGGAAAGCCGACGAAATGGTCTCGCATTTATTTCGCTCACTTCATTGACGACAGCTATGCAACAACAGAGATGGCAAGAATGTGTGGATATCCCCCTGTACTGAAAGAAGCTATTTCCAAGATCAAGACAAATAAATCTTTATCAGAAAGAGAAAATAGGCAACCCCTCAGTCTGCCGGAGTGCGTGAATTATACAGGGACGACGGACCTCGTGGACTCGGCAAGCGACAATCCGTTCCCGCAGACAAGCACTGTAAATCTCCTTGGATGTTTGGGCCCACACCGCTTCCATCGTCCCCTCTACCGAAGTGGGCCATAGATTTAATCTTCCACTCTTGAAATTTTGCATCAGTCCCACGGAGTGATCGACCAGCCAATCCTGAATCCTACATCATATTCTTCCAGCTATTAACTGAACTGTAATAATCAATGTACTTTTAATCAACTTATTCCAGTATATCGGAAATTCACTTCTGGCACCAGCTTATCCTGATTATTTGGTGTCCTTTTGTATCTCCATGTGAGCACATACATTCTGTTTTTTTGATACAATAAATTGAAATTGATCACCCGGAAGAGTAACTGAAACTAACAGAAAGGTGTGAAGCAAACGATTTTTTATGGGAGTGAAAGAATTAAGGTTTAACGTCGCGCGTTCAGCAACAGGGTGTTCAATAGAAATAAACTGGGCTTCTCCACAGGTGAGTTAGTTATTGTTTTAACATCAAATAGCTTCCTTTGGAATTGAAACTTTGTTTTCATTTGAGAGGACTTATCCACAGGTATGGTTTAGCTCCCGTTTTAACATCAAATCGCTAACAATAATTGACAAACACATAATAAAATTAAGCATGTGAGCAATGTAAATAAGCCGGCATGCCACGGTATAACAATCTGTCCGTCCCGTAAGAAATGAACAATAATGGACCATACAATGCCAATAAACACACGCATATAAAAATAAAGGCGTAAATAACTACATAGTATGCTCTTACAATAACAAATTATCTGTAGATTTTAAATGAATATATATATTATAGTGACATCCACAATAATTCTTATGCATTAATCATACAATCAATAAGCCGGCCTAGTTTCCTTTTTGCTATTATTTAGATTGTTGCAAGGTTTTTAGCATGGAAGAGTAAATTTACGATCCTGTGCATTATAATAACTGATTTATGACTAAAAAATTGCCAGATAAAAGCAGAAATGTATAAATATTATTGTAAGATCCACAGATAGTTGTAATTTCGTGTATAAAGCATGTAATCAGTGTATTTAAACCGGCCTGCCACAGCCTGACACGGACTGTCACAGGCTTGAAACATGCCTGACATCAGGACGACCCATTTTGACCCCAGATTCGCTTGTATATGGCTCAAATCTATATGACTCGATAGCTTCTTCTTCTTCTTCAGTTTCATGATCGCTTACTGCATCTACATTCTATTCAGTTTCAAGACCTGTATAATCTTCAAAGTCACAGCCTCCAAAGTGGTTAACGCTGAAATCGGAATCTGAGTCAGAGCTTGTACCGCTGTCTGTATTATCCGCCATGTTTGACTCTGACCGCTTCACTGTGTGACGTCACAGGGTAATCGCCGGGCGGATTTACTGGGGGTAAAAATCAGGCACTTTGGAGCCGTATTTCAGGATATTGCATCATCGTTAAAATTTTGAAAAAAATTCTAAAAAATAAAGCAGGCCACAGGGAACTGTTTTTTATTGGTTTTAGCCTTTCAAAAATTGTGATAACATTCCCCTTTAATCTGTACTAGTTAAAAGCTATTGTTCAGTTTGTTATTTTCAAGGTTCTGTATGGAAGCTGATTGAATGATATAATAACATAAATATTTATTTATGTATCAATTCTCTAAGATACAACGGAGGTAACAGAGGCTCCAACAAAAGATTGGCTGTTTTGTCAATTGCAGCGCCGTCGCTACCCGTACAACTGGAGATTTGAGATGCATTTCTACAACATGACGAAGTGAAAGATAGTACATCTGTTCAAAATAGTGTTGAAATTAGAGCTGAACTATTCTTTTTAGAATCTCTTTCATTTAATTCTCTGTTAAATTAGGCTTTTCTGGGGAGAGAAATTCCCCAGTGACGTCACTGTATCTAACTGAATATCAATGTCGTAGCTTTTAATAAACATGGCATAAACATATGTTACATTTATGTTACATTATTGATTGTTCGCCTCATGTAGGTGCTTTAATTAGCAAATAAACATATAATCTATTCTATTGTATGGATCAAAATATTTATTTATCACTATGTAATACTATGCTACTGGTAGCTATTGTTTTATCATGCCGAATTATAGAAAATAATGAGCAATAATAGAGAAATGCCCCAAAATTGTTTTTGTTAATATTTCAATTTTGATACACATTTGTACGAACTCGTAGTACAAAAATATATAGGAAGGAGGAAATATCGGAAAATGATCAGGGAGAAATTTATGCCCTCCGGGGGAAATGTCTTTGCACCGCTATGTACAAACCACAGATTTAAGTTAAATTGATGTCTAAAAATGAGGAATCTGACTTTCTAAAATTTCGTTTTTATCAGCTCTTCAAGTTTTTGGTAAACTTTTGCTGTTGAACTTTAAAGCTAAATTCATGAATTGACACCTCAGAAGTGTACGGATCTAAATGCAATAAAATCAGCAATAAACTATAGCTTTCTGTAGCTTTTTTGCAGGTCATGTGTTTGTTTTATGAACTTCTGTTTTCACACAACATTACACTTGCAACTTGGTTGTCCGTACTTATTAATATCCTATTAACCCTATCTGGCCTGGGCTTTTTGGGACCTGTCCAGGCCTGGGGGGGGGCCGAAATGGCCGCCGCCCCCCCAATTATATTTCTTACCCCTTGAGCTAGGGGGCTGAAAATGTAAAAAAAATCCAAGATGGCCGCTTTGATGACGTTACAGTGACGTCATTTTCATAAACGGCATTTTTTGGTCGATTTTTCGGTCGGATTTTCCGAATTTTTTATTTTTGCAATTTCTCCACAAAAACTGCATGAAAAATTAGCAAATATTAATGTGATATGAAATAAAATAGTTTTTGCCCACTTTTCATCGCGGAAAAGCAGAAATTTTGAAGAAATATGACAAAAACATCACTTTTCTGGTACCCCCAAGTGGCCGCCATCTTGAATTTACCCATGATCCTCTGCTCGGGGAGTTATGCAAATAGGCTCAAAATGACCCCAATATGATAAACTATAAAGTCACGGAGTTTCAGCTCTCCATTTTTTGCCGTTCCGGAGATAGTGCAGAAAGTTTGGTAGGGGAGCCATAATGGGCCCCCCCCCGCCCGCTCCCTCAGGCCAGGTAGGGTTAATATATATTATAGGCCGCAATCTGAAGTGAATAGATGATATCTGGCGATTCAGACAATCACAGTGTCACCGTTCACTTGGGAATGCTTTCTTACATGTTATAATTAAAATCCCTATTGATAATCAGCTCGTTGTGACACCTTCCCCCTTTTTTCGAGATCTTTAGATGACCTAATTTATGACGCGGACGTCAGCGAAGTAACTTGAATGGCTTGATTTTGCTACGACGTACGGTCACCACTCCGTGTAGACTGGATGAGTATCTATTTCATACATACTATTTAATAATAATAAAATGATCTTTCATAAATATATACGTGTGATAAGTAAATAAATAAAATAAATAAATGATAGGCAGAGTTATTTCCTTTTGTTTCCCTTTTAAAATACATTATCAAACAGGGGCTGGGTCCAGTCTACACTCCGTGGTAAATGTTTGTTTTTAAATGAGCAACCGACCATCTCTCTACGAAACTTCAGATCTACAAAGCTTAATAAATAAGCTTGTTATACAATGTAGATGGACAATTTATACAGGGTTTTCTTGTCGTAGAACTAAATTTTACGAAAGTTCTGCACTGATATAAGTGCCGTTTTCGCGAAAAAGGGGTTGACGACACTCTGCAACATTTGCACGCGCGCGCATTGTCGAAGTGCAGATGACACTCTGGCGTTTTCGTCAAACATTCTATTTCAGTCTTAAGGGAATCGGAAGGGAACTCATCCTTGAACTTATTAGCATATTTATCTTTTTTTTTGTTTCAAATCTATAGCAATTATTCTGAGATTAAATTTCGATACGGTTTTAATTTTAGCTATTATACCCACACTGCCTCAAATCAAATATGGCAGCACCCGCAAAAAAACGATGAAATCTGAACATGATAGACTTTACAGTAAATCGGTTTTCATGGATTTATACTGGGTATGTGATTAGGTTCTGTATATTTTGTCTCGTGTAATGTGTGCATGTCACCTATTTAATGAACTCCGTTCGGGACCGAGGGCCCTCGGTGGCCGAGTGGTCTAAGGCGCTTCGCTGGTGACCGCTAGCCTCACACCGCTGAACCGGCACGGGTTGGAGCCCAGGTGGTCCATGTGTGAAAGTTTGTCAGTTACTTGCCGAAGGGCGATGGTTCTCTCCGGGTTCTCCGGCTTCCTCCACCGGGTTCTCCGGCTTCCTCCATTCAAATTACAAGCGTCTAGTCCGTCATTCATAATCCAGCCGTCGTCCATTAGAGAATATCCGCGTCCATAATCCAAAGACCTATTCCATTTCCATATAACAGTATTAGCACCAAATTCAAAAAGACAAAAGTATACATAAACATAGGCTTGTTTCCTGCAAGAGAAGCGGTCAACAATTTTCAATGATGCCGGCAAGACATCATGATGTTCCAAAATATCAAATCCGTATCGCTGATCAGTATTCTTAATCCATAATATTCGTTATAGATTCGTCATCTAAAAATGATGTACCTCAGCCACGCTTTGATTGTGACTGTTCATATGAGTACCATAAGGATCTTGAAGTACATGGGCTCATACGGCCCCTAGCCCCGGGTTAAGCGGAATTAGACACAAGTTACGAAACGTAGCGCCATAGATCTTGCACGCTACGTTCGTATTTTGCTATCAACATGCGATATGTATCGCCAAATTTGAGAAACTTTGAGTGGAGGCGCTTGGTGGAATAGCCCTGTTTTATAAGTTTCTGCAACAATGTTTTTGTGACGTTGATTAAAATCATCACATTTAACACAGGATCTAGCAAATGCTACTAAGCGTGATATGTATACGCCATATGCAGGTCCCACTGGAATATTACTATCCAGAAAGGGATAGTTTACGATGTCGAAATTGTAATCATCTCTTTTGTCATAAAGTCGACGAGAGAGAATGCCCGCTTCATTTTATAGAGGTAGAGATCTAAATAAGATGTGCCTGTAGGGCTATCTGTAGTTTCCTTCAAATCCAGTGAAGGTGGATATATATCCTTCACTGCGTCATTTATATAGCGATTATCCACAGCGAGAAGATCGTCTATATAGCGTTTGGTGAATGAGAAGGAACGGGCTTTGAGTGGATCAGTTTTTGAAAGCGCCAGCATATAGTCATATTCATAAGAGAACAGATACAGGTCAGCCAACAGGGGTGCACAATTAGTACCCATTGGAATACCTATATGCTGCTGATATATTGTGTTGCCAAATTTCACATAGATATTTTTAATGAGAAATTCAAGCAACTCTATAAACAAAGAAACATCCATGAATGATATCTCTTGTATGTAGTAGAGCTAAAGAATGCTTTATGGCTTCCGACATTAATATATCTACGATCAGTTTTCTTGAACACAGATACTATTAATGAACTTAGACGGTCAATAAGGTCCTGATGAGGATTGTAGTATAGAGAGTCGAGAAATCCCATGTGGATACATGTCTGTACGGTATGTGACCTTTAGCATCAAGTTCTTCCGTAAGACATTTTGGGTTTTTCAATATCCACATACATTCAACGCCAGAGTTCTTGAAAATAGTGGCGCAATACCTTTCCCAAAATGCTTTTACCTCCTGAAGGGCCCTCGTCAATAGTGTTGAAAGAAGCTTGGTGGTGCAGCTTCTAGAACCAGCTATGAATCTAGCTTTGTATGGTGATTTATGCATTTTGGGAGTCCAATATATTTTTGGTATGTCGCTATGATTGGTTGGAAGACAAATACCTCTTTCCCTGAGAAACTTTTTGTGATTGTTAAATAAATCTTCCAGAGTAAATGCAGTTTGGGAGTAAGTAGATGTATTTGATAAAGATATGTCTACACTCAATTCTTTAACCAGCACCTGGTAATAGTAATATTTACATATGAATATTACATTAATCGGAGCTTTGTCTGCTGGGACTATGACGAATTTACTCTGGAGATTTGCTAGAACTTCTTGCGAATTGAGGTTTCTCAGTACTTGTTTTGCTTGGGGAAGAGTACTTCTGTCAATATGGCGGATTGTTTCAACGACCTTGCTCTTGGTGAGGTCCAGCCAATCAGCGAGTACTGTAGGTTCAACTCTTTCTCGCTTAGACCAATCAATAACGTACTGTTCTAATGCAGTCAGGACTATCTTCTGGTCCGCCTTCAGATTTATTCTTCTTGGCTCTCTATATTTAGGTCCTTTCATCAGGAGTAATTTTACTCACCACATCAAGGTCACCAGTCACAATATTTTTGCATGGTGTATAGATAAAGTTCGACAATTCACAATCACAACTATAGCCTCCTGACGTGTATAAGTTCCAGTCAAACCTCCTTGACAGCATTGGAGTAATTGAATATTTTGGTGGCTATAGATTTAGTATACTTATATGAAATGCAAGGAGGTTCTGTGAACTTGAAATAGTTTGGTACAGCGTTGCGTACCTCTGGATCATTCAGGATTCGAGGTAAATTAATGATGTCCAGTCCTTTATCTAAGTAGTTGAGTTTCAAGAAAAGCCGATTTTGAGATGTTTCGATTATGCTCACTGGACGATACAACCGAAAATACGCTATATCTTGACATACTTTACTGATTTTGGATGGTATTATATTTCCTGAAGACGCAGATTGCTGTATATCTCTGGCTATTTGATTTAAAGCTCTCAGAGATAACGCATACAGAACTGTACGTAAGCTATGTATACTATTGGGTGCGTTAGTTAAACCAACTAAGTAATTTATAGTGATATGATCGTGAATCATCGAACTATTAAACCTTCGCCAACCATGGCTGCGTTGTCTCCGTTGATGGGGTTTAAATAGTTGGGTAATGTTGGATATATTTGAACGGCGGTTTGTAGCATTGCCGAACCCACTGACATTATCATTTAAACCAAACGGAAACACTGACCCAAGTTCTAGCATCCAGAATAATTCCGCTCTCGGATTTTTCTCTCAAATCCAAAAGGGGAATCCTTAGTAGATGGATAGATGACGTCTATGATCTGAATACTAAAGTTATCCCAGCCGTGGTCGGGTCCAGAAAAATGCCTACCTATAAGCAATTGCTTTTTCCTAACGGATTTTCTGTCACCGTTCACCCTAAGATGGAGTCTTTGGGTGGTCTTGCCAACATACTGTTGACCACACTTCTTACAGGAAACTAAGTAAATACAGTTTGTAGTAGAACAACTAAGATCAACATACGAGTTAACAGAATATGAGTTACCAGTTAACGCGGAACTAAATGAAACTGAAGTATTAAAGAGTGGACACGTGAGACATCCACGGTGTCCACACTTAGAAATTTTGAAATTATTACATGTAGAATTCGGTGCTAAACAATCATCAAGCGCAATATTGCAAGGTCTGATGTCGTGGCCTTGCTTTGCTGTCAGAAATATATCTGTCATTTGGATTGAAAAAGGTCTTAGTGCATTTCGAACTATTAGAGACTCGGCCGAGAAACCTGCACTAAGGTTCCTCGGGTCTGTCTTCATATTTTTCTTTTAGTTGTGCTCATTATGTTTGTTGGGTGTGCAGGGGCCCGGCCTCGGGGACAACTTGTCCACCAGCAGAATCCAGGCATACACAGGTTAAAATTACAAGCGTCTAGCCCGTCATTCATAATCCAGCCGTCGTCCATTAGAGAATATCCGCGTCCATAATCCAAAGACCTATTCCATTTCCATATAACAGTATTAGCACCAAATTCAAAAAGACAAAAGTATACATAAACATAGGCTTGTTTCCTGCAAGAGAGAAGCGGTCAACAATTTTCAATGATGCCGGCAAGACATCATGATGTTCCAAAATATCAAATCCGTATCGCTGATCAGTGTTCCTTCTCATTCACCAAACGCTATATAGACGATCTTCTCGCTGTGGATAATCGCTTATAATGACGCAGTGAAGGATATATATCCACCTTCACTGGATTTGAAGGAAACTACAGATAGCCCTACAGGCACATCTTATTTAGATCTCTATCTCTATAAAAATGAAGCGGGCATTCTCTCTCGTCGACTTTATGACAAAAGAGATGATTACAATTTCGACATCGTAAACTATCCCTTTCTGGATAGTTATATTGCAGTGGGACCTGCATATGGCGTATACATATCTCGCTTAGTAGCATTTGCTCGATCCTGTGTTAAATGTGATGATTTTAATCAACGTCACAAAACATTGCTGCAGAAACTTATAAAACAGGGCTATTCCACCAAGCGCCTCCACTCAAAGTTTCTCAAATTTGGCGATACATATCGCATGCTGATAGCAAAATACGAACGTAGCGTGCAAGATCTATGGCGCTACGTTTCGTAAGTTGTGTTTAATTCCGCTTAACCCGGGGCTAGGGGCCGTATGAACCCATGTACTTCAAGATCCTCATGGTACTCATATGAACAGTCACAATCAAAGCGTGACTGAGATACATCTTTTTTTTTTAGATGACGACTCTATAACGAATATTATGGATTAAGAATACTGATCAGCGATACGGATTTGATATTTTTGGAACATCGTGATGTCTTGCCGGCATCATTGAAAACTGTTGACCGCTTCTCTCTTGCAGGAAACAAGCCTATGTTTATGTATACTATGATTGTCTTTTTGAATTTGGTGCTAATACTGTTATGTGGAAAATGGAATGGGTCTTTGGATTATGGACGCGGATATTCTCTGATGGACGACGGCTGGATTATGAATGACGGACTAGACGCTTGTAATTTTAACCTGTGTATGCCTGGATTCTGCTGGTGGACAAGTTGTCCCGAGGCCGGGCCCCTGCACACCCAACAAACATAATGAGCACAACTATAAGAAAAAATATGAAGACAGACCCGAGGAACCTTAGTGCAGGTTTCTCGGCCGAGTCTCTAATAGTTCGAAATGCACTAAGACCTTTTTCAATCCAAATGACAGATATATTTCTGACAGCAAAGCAAGGCCACGACATCAAACCTTGTAATATTGCGCTTGATGATTGTTTAGCACCGAATTCTACATGTAATAATTTCAAAATTTCTAAGTGTGGACATCGTGGATGTCTCACGTGTCCACTCTTTAATACTTCAGCTTCATTTAGTTCCACGTTAACTGGTAACTCATATTTTGTTAACTCGTATGTTGATCTTAATTGTTCTACTACAAACTGTATTTATTTAGTTTCCTGTAAGAAGTGTGGTCAACAGTATGTTGGCAAGACCACCCAAAGACTCCATCTTAGGGTGAACGGTCACAGAAAATCCGTTAGGAAAAAGCAATTGCTTATAGGTAGGCATTTTTCTGGGCCCGACCACGGCTGGGATAACTTTAGTATTCAGATCATAGACGTCGTCTATCCATCTACTAAGGATTCCCCTTTTGGATTTGAGAGAAAAATCCGAGAGCGGGAATTATTCTGGATGCTAGAACTTGGGTCAGTGTTTCCGTTTGGTTTAAATGATAATGTCAGTGGGTTCGGCAACGCTACAAACCGCCGTTCAAATATATCCAACATTACCCAACTATTTAAACCCCATCAACGGAGACATCGCAGCCATGGTTGGCGAAAGTTTAATAGTTCGATGATTCACGATCATATCACTTTAAATTACTTAGTGGGTTTAACTAACACACCCAATAGTATACATAGCTTACGTACAGTTCTGTATGCGTTACCTCTGAGAGCTTTAGATCAAATAGCCAGAGATATACAACAATCTGCGTCTTCAGGAAATATAATACCATCAAAAATCATTAAAGTATGTCAAGATATAGCGTATTTTCGGTTGTATCGTCCAGTGAACATAATCGAAACCTCTCAAGATCGGCTTTTCTTGAAACTCAACTACTTAGATAAAGGACTGGACATCATTAATTTACCTCGAATCCTGAATGATCCAGAGGTACGCAACGCTGTACCAAACTATTTTAAGTTCACAGAACCTCCTTGCATTTCATATAAGTACACTAAATCTATAGCCACCAAAATATTCAATTACTCCAATGCTGTCCAGGAGTTTGACTGGAACTTATACACGTCAGGAGGCTATAGTTGTGATTGTGAATCGTCGAACTTTATCTATACACCATGCAAACATATTGTGACTGGTGACCTTGATGTGGTGAGTGATAAGGATCTGAAATTACTCCTGATGAAAGGACCTAAATATAGAGAGCCAAGAAGAATAAATCTGAAGGCCGACCAGAAGATAGTCCTGTCTGCATTGGAACAGTACGTTATTGATTGGTCTAAGCGAGAAAAAGTTGAACCTACAGTACTCGCTGATTGGCTGGACCTCACCAAGAGCAAGGTCGTTGAAACAATCCGCCATATTGACAGAAGTACTCTTCCCCAAGCAAAACAAGTTCTGAGAAACCTCAATTCGCAAGAAGTTCTAGCAAATCTCCAGAGTAAATTCGTCATAGTCCCAGCAGACAAAGCTCCGAATAATATAATATTCATATGTAAATATTACTATTACCAGGTGCTGGTTAAAGAATTGAGTGTAGACATATCTTCATCAAATACGTCTACTTACTCCCAAACTGCATTTACTCTGGAAGATTTATTTAACAATCACAAAAAGTTTCTCAGGGAAAGAGGTATTTGTCTTCCAACCAATCATAACGACATACCAAAAATATACTGGACTCCCAAAATGCATAAATCACCATACAAAGCTAGATTCATAGCTGGTTCTAGAAGCTGCACCACCAAGCTTCTTTCAACCCTATTGACGAGGGCCCTTCAGGAGGTAAAAGCATTTTGGGAAAGGTATTGCGCCACTATTTCTAAGAACTCTGGCGTTGAATGTATGTGGATATTGAAAAACTCAAAATGTCTTACGGAAGAACTTGATGCTAAAGGTCACATACCGTACAGACATGTATCCACATGGGATTTCTCGACTCTCTATACTACAATCCCTCATCAGGACCTTATTGACCGTCTAAGTTCATTAATAGTATCTGTGTTCAAGAAAACTGATCGTAGATATATTAATGTCGGAAGCCATAAAGCATTCTTTAGCTCGACTACATACAAGAGATATCATTCATGGGATGTTTCTTTGTTTATAGAGTTGCTTGAATTTCTCATTAAAAATATCTATGTGAAATTTGGCAACACAATATATCAGCAGCATATAGGTATTCCAATGGGTACTAATTGTGCACCCCTGTTGGCCGACCTGTATCTGTTCTCTTATGAATATGACTATATGCAGGCGCTTTCAAAAACCGATCCATTCAAAGCCCGTTCCTTCTCATTCACCAAACGCTATATAGACGATCTTCTCGCTGTGGATAATCGCTATATAAATGACGCAGTGAAGGATATATATCCACCTTCACTGGATTTGAAGGAAACTACAGATAGCCCTACAGGCACATCTTATTTAGATCTCTATCTCTATAAAAATGAAGCGGGCATTCTCTCTCGTCGACTTTATGACAAAAGAGATGATTACAATTTCGACATCGTAAACTATCCCTTTCTGGATAGTAATATTCCAGTGGGACCTGCATATGGCGTATACATATCTCGCTTAGTAGCATTTGCTAGATCCTGTGTTAAATGTGATGATTTTAATCAACGTCACAAAACATTGTTGCAGAAACTTATAAAACAGGGCTATTCCACCAAGCGCCTCCACTCAAAGTTTCTCAAATTTGGCGATACATATCGCATGCTGATAGCAAAATACGAACGTAGCGTGCAAGATCTATGGCGCTACGTTTCGTAACTTGTGTCTAATTCCGCTTAACCCGGGGCTAGGGGCCGTATGAACCCATGTACTTCAAGATCCTCATGGTACTCATATGAACAGTCACAATCAAAGCGTGACTGAGATACATCATTCTTTAGATGACGACTTTATAACGAATATTATGGATTAAGAATACTGATCAGCGATACGGATTTGATATTTTTGGAACATCGTGATGTCTTGCCGGCATCATTGAAAACTGTTGACCGCTTCTCTCTTGCAGGAAACAAGCCTATGTGTATGTATACTATGATTGTCTTTTTGAATTTGGTGCTAATACTGTTATGTGGAAAATGGAATGGGTCTTTGGATTATGGGCGCGGATATTCTCTGATGGACGACGGCTGGATTATGAATGACGGACTAGACGCTTGTAATTAAGCCAAATCCCCCCCCCCCCACGTTCGGGACCGCAACCTTCATTCGTTATTAACCGTACTGGGCGGGGGTGGGGGAGAATATCCCTACCAAAATGTCTCCCCTATGTCTGGAGTTACAAAAAAAAAATAAAAACTGACTTTCTGCGAATTTTCAGTTTATCATATTGGGGTCAATTTGAGCCTATTTGTATAATCGCCGAGTAGAGGATCATGGGTAAATTCATGACGACGGGCATGTGGGGTACCAGAAAAGTGATATTTTGTTAATTTTTCATCAAAATTCCTGCTTTTTCGAGGAAAATTGAGCAAAATCTATTTTATTTCAAAATGACTTATTTGAAGATGATGTCACTGTGACGTGATAAAATCGGCCATTTTGGATTTGTTTTACATTTTCTGGTAGAACCAAGTGGTAAGATAAATATTTAGGATGAATTCCCCTCCCGCCCCCCAGCCCTGGACAGGTCTCAAAAAGCCCAGGCCAGATAAGGTTAAGACATATGTAATTTGAGCATAATGGATATGCAAATAATAATCATATACAAAACAAAAAAACTTCGACACCTCCACAAACGAGCTTCGGAACTTCTTCTTGTATAGTAGGAACTTTGTCTTGTGATAGAGAGAGTAAGACAAGCAAGGTTAATTACAACCATACATAATGTATCTGACTGACCTTAACAGATCAATATAGATACATGAACATTATTTTAAAAAAATAACCAGCACAAACAAAGAGTTTTGCCTATGTTAACGTCAATTATCGCTTGATATACAGGTTCACTATGGGCTTGGTGAAAATAAATCACCAGAACAAACCTAGCTATTATTAAACACTGGAACAGGGATAAATACATGTATATGATCTATACGAGTATGCCAAAAGTATCTTTGAATACTTATGCTTAAACTTTTATAAACCACACTAAATAGCGACCCCAAGATTAACTTGGTTCATAATTATAATTAATTGATTATAAAGCGCAACCAATCAGTTTGAATGCATCGGAAACATCATAGTCCTTGAACGATAGTCGTGCTATATACATGATATAGTATTCACTAGAATAAACAACATGTGTCAAGCAACAAGTTTTAATTGATGCCATATCACATGCATGCACACCTATGTTGATTATGGAGTGGCGCATGCCGGGATACATTCGTCACTCGTCCTGTTAAGATAACGCACAATGTAGGTTAAGGTGATATGTACATTCTCGGCTTGGGATTGAACGGTACAGAGGTATAATTATCAGGTAAGTAAGTGTATTTCTTACAGAATGTATATATAAAGTATTGGCATAATCCACAGAACTGGTGTAGAACAGCTAATCGTTTGCCAGATAAAAGAAATATCGGCCTATATTCTAACCTAAAATGTCGAGAAAGGGAACATACACCCATGTATACCTTTCGTTTAACCGTATACCTTTCGTTTAACCGTCAAGTGGGTAACATGAACCTGATGTTAGCACTAATGTTGCTGGAAAATTAATTTCAACAAAATCGCTGGGGTGATCCCTTGTAGAGACGGAGGGAATGGAATCCAGGCCATTTCCCCCAGTGGCCATTTCCCCCAGCGGACATTTCCCCCATGGACATTTCCCCCAGTGGGCATTTCCCCCAGTGGACATTTCCCCCACCCCATATTTTTAGGTTATTTTGAACACAGTTTTTAAATATTTTGGCAAAAACACATTTTTTAAAAATATTTTTGTATTTTGTATAAAAAGGATATAAGGATTTCCACATATGTTTTTTTACGATAAATGAGTCAAATAGTGATAAGATATTATACATATATACACAGTATATAGTAGTACTATACAGTCTTATAGCACATTTTAAAACAATATAGCACATATATTTTACAATAAATTTGACGAGAAAGCACATTATATAAAGATGTATTTTTAAACAATATAATTTTGTTCTATATTTAACCTCAGTTTTCACTCTATATTTCAAATGGCTTCGTGACACCGACCTACGAGCAGTTAATTTTATGCTATATACCATGTATACATCTTATATATTGTTTTAAAATGTGCTATAAGACTGTATCATACTGATATATATTGTGTATGTGTATAATATCTTATCACTATTTGACTCAATTATCGTAAAAAACATATGTGAAAATCCTTATATCCTTCCTATAGAAAATAAAAAAAATATTTAAAAAAGTTGTGTTATTGCCAAATTATTTAAAAACTATGTTCAAAATAACCTAAAGATATAAGGTGGGGGAAATGTCCACTGGGGGAAATGTCCACTGGGGGAAATGCCCATGGGGGAAATGTCCGCTGGGGGAAATGTCCACTAGGGGAAATGTCCATACACCGAGGGGAATGCATCCCTTGTATTAGGAATGTACTTATGTATCCTATTATGTCAGTGCGATAAAATCGTCTGTAAAAATTGCGTAATATTTGCTAAGGGTGGCACAGTATAGGTGAGTCAGCGACCTGTCCCTGTCCGATAATATCACTTGGTAACTAAGGTATTGTTTACACCTGAACGGTATTCTGTCTCATATCCCCATGACATGGCCTCAAATAGGAACATGAACAGCTGATCATTTGGTATGGTGTATAGCCCGACACAGATCAAATATAAATGTGAAATGATTTTTGAGAGAGAAAGAATTGATCGTCAGCGTGGATTGTCCGTGTGATGACCAACCTTTTCTTAATATCTGGTAGATACAAATTGGTTGTACGTGAAGGAGCTCAGAGTTGTTAGCGTTATTAGGAAATAAATTGTAACGAAACTTAGGTCATCTATAGGCCTCGTTGAAGCACTACGAATATGTCGATAAACGACAGTGGCGTCTGTCTTTTTGTCGGTCCGTCTATCCATTTTCTTTCTGAACAAGATATGCCAAGAAGGATTATTGCCAGGAGATCCAAACTCATATCACATATGCATCTGGTGACGGGACAGAAAATGAAACAAAAGATTAAAAATTACTTAACTTGACCCGTTTTAGCAAGGTCAGATTCTAGCGTTTGCACTATTGTTTTAATGACTGTAGCTCGGTTCTCTAACTTCATTTTACTGATGAAACTACAGCCAATTCTCTCTCTCTCTCTCTCTCCTGGTAATTCGCTGTTGATTTATTAACGTCAATTATCGCTTGATATACAGGTTCACTATGGCCTTGGTGAAAATAAATCACCAGAACAAACCTAGCTATTATTAAACACTGGAACAGGGATAAATACATGTATATGATCTATACGAGTATGCCAAAAGTATCTTTGAATACTTATGTTTAAACTTTTATAAACCACACTAAATAGCGACCCCAAGATTAACTTGGTTCATAATTATAATTAATTGATTATAAAGCGCAACCAATCAATTTGAATGCATCGGAAACATCATAGTCCTTGAACGATAGTCGTGCTATATACATGATATAGTATTCACTAGAATAAACAACATGTGTCAAGCAACAAGTTTTAATTGATGCCATATCACATGCATGCACACCTATGTTGATTATGGAGTGGTGCATGCCGGGATACATTCGTCACTCGTCATGTTAAGATAACGCACAATGTAGGTTAAGGTGATATGTACATTCTCGGCTTGGGATTGAACGGTACAGAGGTATAATTATCAGGTAAGTAAGTGTATTTCTTACAGAATGTATATATAAAGTATTGGCATAATCCACAGAACTGGTGTAGAACAGCTAATCGTTTGCCAGATAAAAGAAATATCGGCCTATATTCTAACCTAAAATGTCGAGAAAGGGAACATACACCCATGTATACCTTTCGTTTAACCGTCAAGTGGGTAACATGAACCTGATGTTAGCACTAATGTTGCTGGAAAATTAATTTCAACAAAATCGCTGGGGTGATCCCTTGTAGAGACGGAGGGAATGGAATCCAGGCCATTTCCCCCAGTGGCCATTTCCCCCAGCGGACATTTCCCCCATGGACATTTCCCCCAGTGGGCATTTCCCCCAGTGGACATTTCCCCCACCCCATATTTTTAGGTTATTTTGAACACAGTTTTTAAATATTTTGGCAAAAACACATTTTTTTAAAATATTTTTGTATTTTGTATAAAAAGGATATAAGGATTTCCACATATGTTTTTTTACGATAAATGAGTCAAATAGTGATAAGATATTATACATATATACACAGTATATAGTAGTACTATACAGTCTTATAGCACATTTTAAAACAATATAGCACATATATTTTACAATAAATTTGACGAGAAAGCACATTATATAAAGATGTATTTTTAAACAATATAATTTTGTTCTATATTTAACCTCAGTTTTCACTCTATATTTCAAATGGCTTCGTGACACCGACCTACGAGCAGTTAATTTTATGCTATATACCATGTATACATCTTATATATTGTTTTAAAATGTGCTATAAGACTGTATCATACTGATATATATTGTGTATGTGTATAATATCTTATCACTATTTGACTCAATTATCGTAAAAAACATATGTGAAAATCCTTATATCCTTCCTATAGAAAATAAAAAAAAT